>SMSQ01010999.1:113052-135925 GCA_019453375.1 Ctenoplectra terminalis | reverse complement strand
CGCCGTTTTTTTTTTTTTTTTTTTTTTTTCTTTTTCTTTTCTTTCTTTCTCTCTTCGCGTCGAATCGTGCGATTAACCTACATTGCGCGACTCACGGACATGTTGAATCACGAGAATTGGAGATGTGTTACGGTTTGTTCGGTGAGGAAGAATATTTCGAGTGCAAGGTCGAGGAGAAAAAGGATAAAGTAAATATGGGATAAATCGAGACGTAAACACGCACGCCAGTGGTGTATACGCAGTCGAAGAGAGAGAACGTTTCCCGAGGTTCGCAGCTGTGTCCTGGGATCGTTCTTGGGGCTGCGGCAAGGTCATGACAGGTGCGTGAATATTGTAATAGAGAACGAAATGCCAGGGGGGATGTCCTGCGCGGTGAATGCGGATGCGCATTATGCGAAGAATAGATATAAACTATCGTTTAGTTCTCTCCTGCTTTCGACCGTGCTTGACATCACGAGACAAGATGGCGGTTTTCGGTAGACCCCGAGAGACACATTAAGGCTTTAATTCGTGGGGGTGGTCGCGACGATTCTCAATGTGTTACGTTATTTAATTCTCTAAATATCTGTTCTTTCCGAGCCGAGGCGTACCTTTATATCGTCGCGTACCCCAGTGATGCGCGTAGCAAATAATATCGTGTAGAAAATGATTTTAAACAATTTTAAATAATTTTAAATAATTTTATGTGTCGTATTCCCTCGGATTTGCCGTATCGACGTTTCACGACGAGCCAAATATTTCTAACACGGCACAGTTTCGTATATCGTGAACGAGAGCATCCTGTTTTATCGAAGCCTAAATTTAGTGGCACAAAAGTGTTAATACGCGTCTCTAACACGAGCAAATTAACGGAACGCGTTGGCTTGTCAGTGTCAAGGTTAATGCTGTAAATCACGCGAGCCCATATTCTTTGCCCTGGCTCGCATTGGTTAATACGGCCGGGGATGATAATATACGGTCCCGTGTATCCGTTCAACTAGATAATCTATAATCGTTACGCCATTATCGTGATGTAAGCCTGACCCACGTATGTCTCGTAACATGATCAATTGGCTGTGCAGATTTTTCCAGCTTCGTTTTCATTCGTCCGTTTCAATCCCCCTCGACATTGCCACGGCCGGTAATATTGATTATCGTCCTATATCTGCCATCGATATATAGCTTCGACTTTCAACCTTGACCCTTGTTCTCAGGGATTCTTACGTGTGGGCTTCTCGGCATTTCCTATTTGGTCGTACAGGTATACTTAGTGCAACGAATACAGTGATATCGTAAATTAACTCTGGAACTACCGATAACTAGAGTATAATTGTTTCGAAGCAATCAAAACGAACGGTATACGAAACAGTACATAATACGAGCCGGATAAACGTTTATCTGCATTTCAATCAGAAAATCACGGAAAATTCTGTAAAAGTCACCGTAGTACATTCGTAGTCTGTGAAAAATTAGCTGTTGTCCAATTTGACGATTTTACTCGTTTAGGTTCCCATATCTCTGTATCAATATTGAAACACTCGAAACATGGTTCGACTCCTGACCGATTTTCCTACCTCGTGATATTTGATTATATTTGAAGAGATTATATTTTTTATTTATTTGACGAAGCATTATATTGGTACGTAATCTGGTTGCCACTTTTTTGCTCGTTTCATTTAGTGCCCCAGTTTCCTGTGTCGCTAGTAGTCCTTTTCCCTTGTATAGGTTAACCTCACCCCATACCGTCCCTTCTTTCTGATCTTTCTACCTTTCGTCCTTCACCCCTTTTTCTTCCCTGTTATACGAACGTTCGACAATCTATTACGTATAAGTACTGTTTAGTACGGTACTTTATATGTATATATTATTCTTTTTTTTTTTTTTTCTCCTTTTTTCTTTTTCTTTTACAAAATATCATCTATCATTTATCATTTCAATAAAATGTCTATTTTATTATATAATCATTTTTAATAGGAAGAATTTTAAATATCATTAGCTAATGCTATATTTTTAGAGATTTATCTCCGCCATTGTTCGATTATCCTCACTTCCGCCAATTCAGGTCCCATTTTGTCACGGCAATTTCTGCGGCTTTGGCTACTCTACCTCTTGCATAATCAACGCCGCGGCGCAGATAATCGACGCAATATATTACAAGTTTTCGTGTTTCCTTCCAAACGTGACGAGTCGTGTCACGTTCGTAACGCGCGATGCATGATGCAACGAGAATGGGAAACATCGATACACGAAATGTGCTTCCCGTGTTCCCTTCATCGCGTGCACGCGCGCGTGTCTATAGTCAATTCGGTGAAACAATGAGAAAATACGGCGGACCTATCGGTCTAAACGCGATCAACCGTGAATCTCGTTTGAACGTGACGAAACGAACGTCTGCAACGCCCCCAATATATTTTCGATGCGATCGCCTTGAGGTTTATTATTAGATATCAATTTCCGTGTTCCGGCATTGCGGATTTTACCGCATTGATATTTCAGCAGGGACAAATAATTTTTCTTGCACAAGTATTTTTCGTGACAAGAAAAAAAAATTAAAAATTAAAAAAAAGAAAAAAAGCAATTTTGTTTCAAACGATACTCTTTATTCGAATATTCTAATTTTTTTTTTTCCTAGGTGATAAATTTCGTCTGGTGCTTGCGACAACCTTGAGGGAGGACGGTTATCCTGATGGAGGAGAGTGGAACGCGACGGAGCAGGAAGGCGGTTCCAGAGCAGACAGTTTCGAGTATGTGATGTCTGGAAAGGTTTATCGAATCGAAGGTGACGAGGCCAGCAACGAACCCAGCAGTAGACTGTAAGTAATCGATTCTTTTTCACGTTTGATTTTTTTTTTAAATTGATATTTCGGTGACGCTCGTAACAGAATAAAATGTCCGCCATCTTGGAATGTCGAAGATGGGAGGGGATACGGGAACATTTCAGAAGCTTAATTTATAAAACTGATTCGGTGTGTTATTTTGTTTTTTTTACAACAGAGAACAATTGTTTATTTTTTTTTTCTGTTTTTGTCTTCCACTCTAAATTATTTTTTCAGTTTGGAAGTTTAAAATTTTCACCCAAGAATCATGAAAGACGCGATGGAAAATAATTGATATCTCTAACACGCAGCGCATCTGCATCACTGTTTTGTTCTGTTACGATCCACCGTAATCGCTTAGCGTATCTCGTGCGTGCACGCATGTACACGTCACAGTGTGACGTCATTCGCACGCGTCGACGTGCGTAAACGCGCCCTCTTTCTACTGTGATCTCCGATTGGCTCGCTTCCAGTGCTCAATGAAGTTCCGTGAGAGTTTTTTGAAACCTCCAAGAATCGCAAAGCGTTCTCTAAGAGACATAGAACAACGAAAAATGAGAACGCACTAAATGTTATGGTATTAAGAAACGAAAACGTCTAACAACCAACTCATCTATTAATCAGTTTGCACAATATACACTAATCTTCGCTAAAACGTAAAGAAATACCCAAAAACATCAGAGAAGTTGCTATTTTGAAACTGTAAGTTTCTTGGAATTTTGTGAAATCGAATTAAAAAATATTTTTTGTAACGCATTGAACGCGTTTGAATACAATGCTGCCTTTCTATTCAGGTTTTACGAATTGTAGAAATTACCGACAAATTGCTAGGGGAAAGTTGCATCGCAGAAGGGGTTCCGTTGATAACCCTGATTTGACCGACTTATCATTTAACCTTGAAACTCGACTCTATCGCCGCGTGCAGTATGTATGCAGCAAAGGCCGCTTTGATGTTTGATCGGTGCCGGTTTCGTCGTAAACTGTGCGCGCGAACTCCGCCCGCGCCATTGTGTATACACGCGTATGGACTCGTATATATCACCAAAGATAGAAGGATACAGCGTGGCCGAGACTCGATAAGATAAAATCGAATAAACTCGTGGCGCTGTGCTTGAAAGGATTTTAAATCGTACGCAGAGGTTATGCAATTGTTTTCTTTCGTCGATTCTACGCGCATCCTGTATTTTTCCGTTACAATTATTGACGTTTTTTAAGAGGTTAATTTAGAATCGAGAAAAACACGATGGATGATTGTTAATTATGTATGAAGGTCGATTGATCATCGGCGAGTCGAAATTTCTTTTTTTTTTTAATTTCATAAAAGATACATTATGGTGAAAAATTGGGAACATTTATTACAAGTATTTTTTAGGAGGCAGAAAGTTTGGACAGTAACTATACGCCATATTGTTCGGTACTTAACGCACCGAAGTCGGAATTAATTGGACAGATGGGTACTTGTAGCGTAGAAAATAATAGCAAAATCGATCAATTTTCGCGACAGTTTGCAATTTATTACCCAACATCGTGGGCTCAACCGTGTTCCGATAAAAGGAATGTTGGTCGTTCGAAAAAGCTGTTGTTTCCTTTCAGCTTCGAACACTCTCGTATCGATTTATCGATCTCTTTGTTACACACAGTCCAATGGTTCTCTTGCTATCTTTGTGTACATGTTTGCATTCAATTCTTATCGTTAGATTTTATCGTATTCGATAGCTATTTTCGAACGTTCGAAAATAGATTTCTGAAAAGCCAGTTGCAACTCCAGGCGCCATTTTGGTCCCCTCGTCGGACAGCTTTTTCATCTTTCTGTGTCTAATTATTTAGAAAAGAATGAGACGTATGGAACGATAAATTCATGCACCAATAAAATAATAGATCTTTATACTTAAACGTCCAACTAACGAAATCTTGGAGCATTGGAATAACGTTCTTCGACGAAGATTTATCGAGGGTAAAGGAACGAGTTCCCTCTGTTTTTCGAAGATATCGACCATAGAAGAGCCGCGAAAAGGTGCGATTATCAACCCGTTCGGTCGGTAAGAGCGAAACAGGAATGGCGAAACGAGCTCTCGGAGAACAGGGAGCCACTCTGCGTTCACTCGGTAGGTAATGAAGCGGGTGAACACAGCTGGTGGTATCTCAGTTTTCTGAGGGCGTTAGCAGCCCATTGAGTTACCTGCTGATCTCTGTGATGAAATTATAAAGGAATATAAATATAGTACCGGTAAGAAAAAAAAGAAAGAAAAAAGAAACCATAAAAAACCAGACCAAGGAAAACACGTCAAAATATTCACCTTCATGAATGTGTATACGGAATTCTTATAATAGCATCCTCAGTGTAATTCATGGTCTTAGTCATGAACGACCAAATAAGAGTGTATGATGCTACGGATTATGAAAGTCGATTACTCTTTCGATATTTGCGCTGCTGAACGGATCCTGTATCGATATCAGACACAACACTCGTGGATAACGACAAGAATTATCCAGGTGCTTCGCAACACCGGGGACCAAACACAGTTTAACACGGCCCACCGTGTACGCCTCTACCGATAGCGCGAGTCCACCAAATAGGGGCGTGACAGCTGGGAAATGAATTATTGATCGGAGGCGCCTAGGGACCCCAAGATGAATATAGCTAATCCTCTGGCGAACAACGCGCAGGTACGCACGATGTTGCGATAACGTTAACGCAATCGGTTGCTCCGTCAAAAATCATTCTGAGAAAAGAAGAAAAAAAAAAAAAACTCTGAACAAGGAAGAAATTAAAATATAAAAATTCTTATATTACAGCGAAAGAAACGGTTCTGTACCAGAGACGATGGAATATATTTAGAAAGTGTTGCTTTCGATACATCTCGTATTTCGTGCATTGCGGAGAGACGCGTGCACCCATCGCGCATGCGTGGACGCCATAAGTCAGCCGTTTGAATTGCTCGTGGCGCGCGACGCGCTAGGATGCGCACAAGGTCGACCGGGCTGTCAAAATCAGCTGACGCTCTAGTGACCAATCAGCTGATTCTCAAGCTCCGAGCAGAGGAGAGTCTCTTCCCCTTGTTGCACCAGAAGACTTAGAGGGCGCTAACTTTCAATTGCTTTATAAGAAGCCATCTTGAGATTCCTTTTACCACTTCACTATTTTTTTTTTTTTTTTCCTTCTTTTTCTTTCATTCTTAATTTCTTTGCTACTAATTTTATAATTCGATAAAAATTTGAATCCTGTAATTAACGCGTAAGATTGGTCTCTGTAAACTGAAAATTTAATTCGAATTGAAATTCAGTGTGTAATTTAAGTTTGTTTAAGGAACAAAGATCCAGTTGATATATGACGTAACAAAATGCTCAATGAGATTTCTTACGAGGCTCTCGTATGCTAATATGGTTACAGGCTGCACTCGAGATCCCCCGATGCATTCATTAGATCATTAAGACATGTCAGACGTTGGTGCTCGGCGTGACATCATCGTTGCCATTATCGCGATCAAACGTCTTAAGCCAAGTTTGCATCTTTATCGTGGAAAACAACTTAATCTTGGATAATTTAGTATCCAGTCCATGTAGATCATCCATTGTTTGTATTTGGAAATATAAATGTTTGTAATTTGAGAGACCGCACTCGTGATTCTGTTGTGGAATGACAAGCTTGGTAACGCAAAGAAGCGTACCATTCAACACACAAGCAATTAAGCGTTATCTTTCAACGCTCTGGTGGCAAACGCAGGCTCGAAATAATGCACCGAATATACGTACAATAATTCCTGTTATCTACGGTGGAAGCAGCAGTGCGCGAAGATAGACACACAGTGTTCCGATAATTATATCATGATAGCATAATTGGAATAATTGCCTCGCGTTATTCCGATTAAATCTTAATGAACCCTCTGTTTCTCTGTCCGCGAAACGTTTACGATGACCCACCGAAATGGATTGTGCGTCAGTCGGAGGAGTAATGGTCACTTTTATGTGCATGATTCGCTCCAATTTTGTGATTCTGAAAATCTGTTACAAATATATACTGTTTTAGCGAGACTATTTACAACATTCCTGGATTTAAAAGCGACAAAATTTTGAACGTCAAGAAAAGGACAGTTGGAATTATTTAATATTACAAATTACACCTGATGCAAGTTGCTCCATGAATTTATTTAATATTAAAGAAACAACGCATAGGCGTCGATACACAGGATTCTCAATATGGCGACGGTAGACGTACTGCTTCGGATTCAAGATTTTAACATCTAGAAGATTTAATGCACACGTACAGACGTGTACGTCTTGCTGCAATTCTAATCGAAGAAATTTTCACGGTTAAAAATTACAAAACAGAAAAAATAATTTGAGCCGACTTTGACGAATAACTTGGCTCGACTTTGACAAATAATTTCAATTGACTCTTCATTGATTTACTAATGCACAATATGCGATTCTCTGATCATTATAAATATCGTCTCTTTGCGAATAAAGAAATTGTACAAGGAAAAAAAAATCAACTATAAATAAGATCGTTTTTTTCGCCGGTCGTGTCGGTCCGACAGATTCCTCGGCCTCAGGAGAGGCTAGAACCAAAGCGGGACGCGTTCGAACTCGTCCTGATGTGTCGTAAATATATCCGCGCGACTTGGCGGAAAATTTAACCGCCACGTCACTCGACGTTACGTTACGAGAAAACTCACTCGAGCACGGGAAAGAGGTAGAGCTAGGAGTGCATAAAAATGTCGCGTTGTGGCTCGCGACAAAAGATCCAAGAGGGGGCGCTCGGAGCGAAGAGGAGGGGATGTATTGCGTAAGGCTTAGGCTGCGGCGACAGGGAGAATTACGGCACGAGTTTTTGGCAAGCAGGAGCGCTTTCAATGCGTCCTCTAATGAGCACGCTCGTCTTTTGCGTGTTATCCATGCGTGTCTTCTGCAAGGACGGATTCAAGTTAAAAAAACAATAAAGTTCAGAAAGTAAAACCGTAAAATTTTTATTTCTTTATTTCTCTTCTCTAAAAGTTTAATTTTTTTTCCAATGAATCAAATGGATAAAAATTAAAATAGAAAATGGAAATGATTAATGGATCATTGCTTTTGTATATGGAATAGATTTTTTTCATACGATTTAGATATACTTAAAAATTGGAACTTTTTAATGGATGGTTATTAGTTGTATTTAAACAGATATTGAAATTATAAAAATAGAGGCGCTCGCAGTGCGCCACTGTTTCGTACATCACTTGTCAGCTCGTAGCCTTGTACTTTAGAGGCACTATGTACATTGCATATAGACTGTTCGGAAGAGCGGAAGGAGGAAGGGAATGCATCGTCACGTAATGCAAGCATTATGCAATCCCGTCCCGACCGTTTAACAACAGCTGATCACAGTTTTAGCTTGTGCAATTTTTCACAGCTACTGTATGCAAACCGTATTGCCGTGAATTAGCTCAATTTCGTAAATTTGTTTTCTGAAACCAGGAAAAAAATATTCGTTGATACTTCCGACCTTATATTCGATCTTCCACTGTTTAGAAAATCATTAGAGTCTAAGATTACGTATCTAAAAAATTTTTTAGCGTATCATGGATGATGGAAACCTGGAAGGTAGCCATCTTGAATTTTAAATTCAGATCAGTTAATTTTTAGTAAGACTCGTACAGTTTCCTTTTTCTTTTTCTCTTCTTTTTTTTGTGTTATTATTTCTAAAATATTAAATTTTACTTCTAACGAGGATAGCTCCAATATTTTATAATTATTTTAACATATTCACTTACTGTCCGCCATTTTTCGACCTGAATTCGCTACACTCATAAGTGCAACCCCTAAAACTTCGACGGGGCGCTTGTTCGCGCTGTTAATGTTATTGTCTCATTTAGGAAACTCTCCAGAGTGTGTCGAGAGTTATTTTACGAGCTCGAAGTGCGGCGTACAGAGCCGGCGCGTACAAGTCGGAGTTAGTCGTTGACGTCACGCCGTGAGCACAGAAGGGGACACAGTGGTCGAGTTATTCGATTATGTTACATTAATCCGTATTCCGAGCGGTACGATTCTAGACTCTGCTTCGTCTCTGCGCTTCCATATCTGGTCAGGGGTTCTAATTCCGCTATGGATACGCGCCACGCACCTTGAATCTTTTCCGTTGGCCGTGTTAGTCGATGAAAGAAATCTAGTAATGTCGTGAAAATTAGTAGGAATATAAAACTCCAAGTTTCGGAGCAACGAATGATTCAACCCTGTATAACCGAAATTTTCTTCGCTCATCGGAGAAAAAGTTAGAATCAATTACAATTTTTCGCTTTGATTAGAAAATTTTTGAACAAATGATTCTAATAAATACACTTTCCGGTATCAACACAGTGGTACATCGATAAAATTTACCGGTACAGCGACACGTAACTGAAATAAAATTTTTAAAACATTGATACATCGATATGTTAATTTCAAAGTTACATGGACCTACAGAGGGTTAACAGACTTATGAAAAATGGTAAACATTAGGCCTCGTTCAGCACCACTTAAAATAATAAACTTTACCGTACTCCTTAGCTAAAATTTCATCTCCGAAGCATTTAATCAATTACCAGATCAATCTCACATTTATAGCTCATACATATGTTAAAAAAAAAAAAAAAAAAATTGTGTAACCTGTTACCAGATATAAATTTTTAAGTTCACCGGAGGAGAATAAAAACTTGACGATGAAAATTGTAATACCTCGTTTTTCCGGGTTAAAAAATATTAGGACAATTAAACAATTAAGCTGCGTAGATCGTACGAAAACATTTTCATGTACAAGTCGCGTTATACACTAGTTATTTGTTGTATTAGACGAGAACTGCCGCTGATTTTTTCCGTTTCGTGTCAGAAAGGATAATTTCGCACGATTCGTTACTTGCGAAAATGTTCCATACACGATTGATGTTTTAGGTCGTTCAGCTTCCGAGTGGTAAAGAGTAGCGTTTCTTTCATTTACTGTGCCGTCGAACAGGATCAGTCTGGTCGGAGGCGGAATTATTTCGATATAATCGAGCCGTGTGTTTTTCGTGTTCGATCTAGGTCAACTGGCGTCGATGATATCGACGCCTTTCGAACCACTTCCTCTCTCGACGCGCAAAAATACGTACAGTGATTCATACGTTTTCACAGATGTGTTCATACGTCAAGATAATTAATGTTACTCGGTCTTCTTTCTTTTTTTAATACCTCCTTTTAGGTAATTGGTATTATTTATTAGTCACGCGAGGTCTTTTCGCTCTGGGACAGAAATACGCGTTTTTGAAACGTAAATTTACCACTTCGGTTCTTCTGTTAGGAGAATGTGATTGGTTAACACGTTGACTGCCACGCCGAAATCACATGTTTTGCTGAGAACGCCACACTGGTAGATAGAAGATTCGATAAAAATTAATCTCTCATTTTTTATCTTCTAATAAAAATTTTGAATTGCCGAATAGCGCACACTTTATCTCAAAGTATTCTCTAATAGCGATGATGTTTAAAATTCGTTAACTATCAATGTTCATTTAATTTTTACAATTATAAACATTCGAAGCGCTCTGGTCACCACCATGGCGCTACAGGAGAAACAATCTCCGGTCACATATGACCACTATGGCAGTCAACGTGTTAAGAATTTTTTTACAGAGGAAATATATTTCAACCTTATCGTTAAATTCCCTTGAGAAATCTCTGACAAAGGGTCAAACATAAAATGAGTGATAAATTACAATGTTTTATATATAATTTCCACCATGAAAGAAAATTAATAAATAAATTCTTGATTAATTTAATTTCAGTATGGAACGGTTAATACAACTATNTCACATATGACCACTATGGCAGTCAACGTGTTAAGAATTTTTTTACAGGGGAAATATATTTCAATCTTATCGTTATATTCCCTTGAGAAATCTCTGACAAAAGGTCAAACATAAAATGTGTGATAAATTACAATGTTTTATATATAATTTCCATCATGAAAGAAAATTAATAAATAAATTCTTGATTAATTTAATTTCAGTATGGAACGGTTAATACAACTACAATAAATTACTATAAAAGAGGAATCTTCCCCAGTGTTCCTCAATATTAAAATTTGTTTTAAATAAAACTTCAGAAATTGATACGACGAAAGGACCACTTTTAACACTAGATTTACGGAACCCGTCAATTTGACTCAGTTCAGATTTCGTGTTTAAGTTCAGCAATTATGCGTGCGGAAAATATAAACTGAAAATGAAATTTATATAGAAAAATGTAGGAAGTAACTCTCTGCTTATAGGAATGTATTAATTTGAAGCGAACTGAAATGAACTGAACTGCCCGTAAATCTATTGTTAACGACTAATATTCCCAACAAATTGTTTCCAATTTTTCACTCATAACCAGTAAAAATTGTCAGGGTTCCAAAATTTTACTTCTAGTTCCCAAAACAGAAAAAATGTGTCGGAAAATAGGAAATCCGTGCCACATAACAAACAAATCAATATTTACAATACCAATAAATACCAATGCTTGGTGCACACCCGCATAATCCTGGCATATCTTTATCCCAACCCCCGACCCTTATCATTCCGAATCGCATTCCAATTATTTCCAACAAAAACAGAACAACGTTCAAAAGCAGCTTGAAATACTTCATTCAAACAATTATCAATGATTCCCAATTAATCGAACTCATTCTCACTACTCACGCTCATCCAGTTTTCTCCGTCGACGTAATTGTACGATAAATATTCTTTCAGCTTTTCACTCGCACCGGCCGATAAGCCAGCATTGTGCGATACATAATTCATGAATCGGTCCTCGCTATCGCAATTTTCCAGCTAGGAGTTTCCTTTTTGTAAATAGTGCGTGCGCCGCCGGCTTTCCGTTTCTGTGCCGATATATTCACCGGGCCACGCTATCTTCTATCTTCCTCTCTGACCAGTCGTCGTCGTGTTCCCGGACACGAGCCCCAGGCTCTCCGGTTCCCAGGGGTGACCCAGTTTTCGTTTATCCCCTCACGGTCGTCCCGCACCTGCCTGGCGAACCTCCACCACCTACGTTGTTCGCGTACACACCTACGCAGATCCGGCCGGCCTTTCCGGATGCGGCTTAATCCCTGTCCTGTTTCTCGTTTCACCCTCGAGCACACCCCCTTTTTCCAATCGCTTTTTAATAAATTCTCTTCCGTTTTTTTTTCACGCTTACTTTTTTCAACGGTTTTCTTTGTCGGCCAGGTTTTTTTGCGACGGAAGTTTCTTTTTTCCTTTTTTTTTTCTTTTTTGTTTCTTTTTCTCTTCTTTTTTTTTCTTATGTAGAATAATTGTTGGACTTGGTAGTTGGACGTTAGTTCGAAGTATAATATATTGAGTCTGAGCGTGGGTAGGGTGAATTCAGTTGTTTGGTGGTAAGCGTATGATTGTTGTATGTTAATTGATGATTGGAACGGTGGATTTTTATACGGATTTAGATTTTTGAGAATTTTGTGGGAAAGGTAGGAGTTAGGTAGATTGTTTTATCAGGTATTGTTAAAAGCATTATAATTTTTTTTTTTTTCGTTTTCCGTATCGTGTGCGTTTCGTGCAATTTTGTACGGTTAAATTTCGTATAGATGTATGAAAATGTGTAATTTAATGAGGATTCTGAGGAACTACGTGAGTTATTATTGTGCATAGCTAGAGTTAAAATTGTGTAACTGGAATTTAGTAATAAAGTTATAGTAGATGACGATTTTTCATTTTAATTTAAAAATTTGTGGATCAGTAGTTTCTATAAAGTCTGGTTATCGGTACAGTAGTATAGTAATAGAAATTTCTATTAGGAGTTAAGATAGTATCAAAAAACCAGTTAAACCAATCGAATAGTAATTTTTCTCCGCTTCATCCATCCCTTCTTCATTTTAACGTCTTCAAAATAATGTTTCAACCTCCTCGATCTTTTCTATTTCCTAATTCCCACACCAATATTGTACCTCGGTTCCACGAATAACGGTGAAATTTTAAATTAAAGTCGCGTACAAATTTCCTCTATATTTTACTTCCATCTCATTCTCAATTTTTCGTGCTTCACGATTCTCCTGTACCAATTGCGCTCATAAATAAACTTTCAAACTAAAAATCCCCTTGTACAGCTCTAAATTTCCTCTCAATTCGTTTCTCTCCATCTCGACCTCCTCGATTTTCCACAATTTCCAATTCCTGTTCCACGCACATCCTACGCATTCTCACGTAATCTCGTTGTTTCCCTTTTATGCCTATCTCTCTCGCACCCGCGGAGAACGTACACGTGTTCGACGACGTTCTCTGTCTCTCCGGCGATCTCTGGCTGGTGCACAGCTCGCACGCGCGCACCCTCGCCAGGAACTCTCCTGGGAAAAGGTCAGACAGTCAGAGGCTAACCTACGAAGTAGAATTAGGTCAACCCCTGACGACCGCTCGTGCATGAATTCCTCGCTTCTCTCTCATTCTCTCTCTCTCTCTCTCCCTCTCTCCTCTCTCCCTCGTTTTCTCTTTTTCACTCCTTTTCTCACTTCCTTATTTTCTATTTTTTCCTCTGTTTCAGTCTTTTTCTCACTTTCTTATTTTTTATTTTTCACTCTGTTTCAGTCTTTTTTCNTCTCTCTCTCTCTCTCCCTCTCTCCTCTCTCCCTCGTTTTCTCTTTTTCACTCCTTTTCTCACTTCCTTATTTTCTATTTTTTCCTCTGTTTCAGTCTTTTTCTCACTTTCTTATTTTTTATTTTTCACTCTGTTTCAGTCTTTTTTCCGCTTCCTCGTTTTCTATTTTTCCCTCTTTTTCAATCTTTTTCTATTTTATCCTCGTTTTCCTTCTCTTTTTCACTCTTTCAATTTTTCTGTCTTTAATCCTCGTTTTCCTTCTCCTTTTCACACTTTTTCAATCTTTCTCTCTTGTATCCTCGTTTTCAATTTTTCACTCTGTTTCACTCTATTTCTCACTTCCTTATTTTCTATTTTTCACTCTGTTTCAGTCTTTTTCTCGCTTCCTCGTTTTCTATTTTTCACTCTTTTTCAATCTCTCTTTTATCCTCGTTTTCCTTCTCTTTTTCACTCTTTTTCAATCTTTCTCTCTTTTACCCTCGTGTTCCTTCTCTTTTTCACTCTTTTTCAATCTTCCTCTCTTTCACCCTCCTTTTCGTTTCCTTACTCTCTCTCCCGTTCTCTCTCTCTCCCTCGCCCAGGCCACAGGAAAGAAGACTCACCTTGTTGCGCCTGTCGTACTCATCCCCTATCGCCTGCGGGCCTTTCGGAAACCTTGCTCGTGGGTGTAGCAGTGGGTGGTAGTAGGTAGTCTTGATACTTGGTCGGGAAAATGGGTTACGCGGCTTAGGGAACGAAAGGGATGAAGGTATAATTCGAGGAAAGGAAAATAGATGGTGGTTAAGGGTTGAGCGTTGAGCGTGTTGTTGATACAGGCTTTTTCAGATAAATGGAATTGAAAGGGATGAACTGGTTTAGAATAGAATAATATTTGGTTTGCGTATTGGTGGATTACTATTAGGTCATCGTATGAGCAATACGGGGATTTAAAAAAAAAAATGCAACGAAATGGAGATAAAAAAAATTCAACGGAATGGAAAACTTTTTTAAAAATATACGAACCGAGCTTCGCAAATACTTTTAGGATAGAGAAAAAGATACATTATTTATGGGATGACCCGGTATAATTTTATGCATAATAAGGGATTGTTTCGCGAAGTTTTAATTTATGCAAAGAAAAGTTTCAACCGTGATCCAATTTGTGTTCGTATGTTTATTTGAAAAAATTTAATTTTCGTGTCATCCATAAAATTATATCGAGATGGGTTTAACAATCAATTCGAATGAAACTCTGATTCTTTTGATACTTTTGATACTTTTGATAAGTGAAGAGCAATTTCGTCGATATTTTGTCAATTATTCAAGCGAATCGACTTACAACCGACGACGTGTCCTTGGCCCTATTAACGAGCAAACTATGATGCCCTTAATATGCTGCAAGGTTGAGCCTCGCTAGTATAAAGACGTCTCTCCTGCGCGCAAGAAGCGAAAGCTGATTACCGGCCGATCGATAAGGGTGTCTTCGTTTCCTTCTTCTTAACAAACCGCCGGTGTTTTCTCTCCGAATTACGCTTCAGGCAAATTTAACGAAGCTTCAAAAGTACTTCCTTTAACATTCCCTAAATCATTCGATGTTACTTCGACATTTACATAAACATTTGCATAAACATTTTATTTTCTTACTTATTCATTAATATAAAAAGTCTCCAATAAGTTTCTTTTGTAAGAACAATTTATCTTCATCTTACCGAATCCAATTTAGAGGATGGAAACGAGGAAGGGAAAATATTTAAATTCGTATTTTCGAGGTCCAATTTGCCTTTCCTGGAATAATCATATCGAGATGAAGAGAAAAAGTCTCCCTTTGGACGTTGAATACGCCTGGATGAGAAAGAGTGGGAAGTGTTTCGAATAGGCGAGACAGAGAGAGGGGGTTGAAAGTCGAGGCTTGAACACGAAAAATGTTGGAGAGGCCGTAGTCTCTCGCCTGCTATTGACTGAACGGTGCTATTCCACCCCTGTGTCCTCTCTTCCCCATTTCCGGATGGGATTACAAGAGGAAGAGGCGGGAACGTGGCGGAGGAGGAATCACTGACGTCATTCCGCGTTATATCCACCGCCATAGCATCGATAGAAATCAAAGAGCCAAGGGGTTGAAGGGAAAATTGTAGCTGAACGATATATATCATTTGTGGAAAGAAAGAAGGAAAATAAAGGGATAAAAAAATATGATAAACTTTTGATTACATTTTTTAATCAGGTTTTAGATTTCTAAATACTTATATTATCGTATATATTTTAGATTTTATGTTCGGTTATTTTTAGTTATTTTATATTTTTTTAGTAAGGATAAAAATAAGGAACGTAAAGTAGAAAATAGCGGTTGATAGATCCATTTCCTCCCCTAAAATAGGTACATGTCCCACAATTTCCAGGAACTCATAAACGGCAATCAGATTGTATCCCGTGGAATTAAGGTCAAGTTAAGCAAAGCATTATAGGATCTCTCAAGCCCTTGCCACTTCCTGGATGGGGGTTGAAACAGGCCTGTTAGTCGGCTGCCAATCGCAGCTCGGCCGCTCGATCCAATTACTCGACCTGTCTGTCGTACTCGAGAGAACGTTGAGTTACTCTCGCGCATGTTCTCGCTGCGTATATAGTGTGTCAGAATATGACTCCGAAACGTTTCAGAAACAGTGGAGCTGAATTAAAATTGAACGAAAAAAAATAGAAATAAAAATGAACTTAACCTAGCTGGTGAGAGGTGTAACTGGTTTCTCAATTGCAGACGAATGTATTCCGCAAGAGTGATTAGGCTTCAACAATAGATGCTAATTATCCTCAAATAATTAACAATAATTAAATAAATAAATAAATAATTAACAATCATTCACAGAAGTATCAATTTCTATGCGGTATTAATACAGAAGTAATTAGACAATAACCAACGTATTAATACTTTATAATCACCAACACTCGAGATATAATAAGCGACGCACGGTTTATTTCCGTGAACCGATAGTGCTAGATACGACATAACATCGTACTTAATATTTCTCCGAAAACAACGATTCGATCTGTTGCTGAAAAATATACAATGATATACAAAAAAAAGAAAACACGATTCAACTTCTCTCGACACCCGTTGGATAGGATATCGGTACGCACGGAATATGGGTCATTTAAATTGATCGCGAAATTTCAAGTCCCATAAAATTGCCCCCGCGATTGGATATCACCGACGGTGTAATCCGATTGGTTCCAACTTCGCTTACCCCCCACCAGTCGGTCAGCTAGCGCTGCGTGTTTGATTTCGTTGTTTCGTTCTATTAACGTTCCCTCTTTCTCCTCTGCCATTCGTATTTTCGTAACAGTCGCGTGTTGCGCTGCGCGTTGTTATTTTTTTCCCTCCCTTCCCCCGTTTCTGCGTCGATTCCTCCATACTCGGACGCGTTTATCGCTCGCGCTGAAGCCGTGACATTGAGACTTGGAGCGTGTAACAGTTCCGGACTTTCGTAGGCTAGAATAATCGAGTCTCTCTCTGTGTGCTGCGCAGCGTTCGATGTCGTATCCCCGGGGCCACGTGTTGCTTCGACTCGCCTCGTGCCCTTTCGTGCATCTCCGTCCTGCTCGGTTTCTAAGTAGAAAAGTTCGATTCGTGGTCAGACAGGGCGACGCGGCCTTCGAGACGCACTGCGGTCTCTCGGAGCTCTGCGGTTTTTTTAGATTCATTCTCTTTCTCTTTCCCTCTCTCATTCCCGAGGCCCTGAGGGATAATTTTGTTATTGTTTACGAGCTTTTTCCCCGACACTCACGCCTCCCTCAACCATGTTCTCGTTCCGCTGATCCACGATCAGCCTATCGTTGCACGATTACCATCGATCGTGGTAATCGGGTCTTGAATCGTAATTTCGTTGGAATTCAACTGGTTCGGACCGGACACCTGCGCATGCGTAGATATTAATGTTACATACCAGCGCGGCGACAGGCAGATGGCCATCTTGGACCGTACTCCTTTTTAGAGTCTCGTAATTTTATCTTTCGCGAATATTTTTAGTGGTTTTAAATTGTATCGAACTGTTTGATTTTTTTTTTCTTTCTTTTTTTTTGTCGTATTTACTCGAGCGTATTATTAGATCAGTAATGCGCGAATCAACGTTCCGCGCAAGTTTAATTATTTCGTTTAATGTTAATTTTGAACTCGAGCAAAAGTGTTGTTACCGAAAGCCAACTGCGCACTCGGAGCTTGTCGCGGAGCCAAAACTCGTGTCAACTTTACTACCTGTGAAACAATGCCCGCTTTTACGATTTCTAAATTTCGTCCGACCGAGGAACCGAATAAACACCGATTATTTTGTTTCTCCGTGTAGCCGTGCGTCTTACGTAACGGGCAACAACGCCGAGAACTCCTCGAAGATCATCGAATCGCATTAACCTCGCTGGCATTCGAGCTCTCCAGTGGTAATCGGTTTGCATCGGTACTTCTTAATCGAACTATTCGTATCGGCGGCCGTACATCGGCCGATTAATATCGCCGTACGGTTCGCTTCGACAACATATATCGAAGGCAATCGATTGTCCCGATAATACAGGTTGCGCTCGGTGATTGGCAGTGTCTAATTTTGGATTTGCTGCACACGAGCTTACTCGGAGCCTTTCTAGCTGGCAAACCTTGTACGATCGAACCGTAGAATCGTGTGTTCGATTCGCCCTTCGCTGAATTTAATTAGGGTTCATCGACCACGCCAAGAAAACTGATACCAGACCGAGGATATTAATTTAGACGTGTTTGTGCATTATTAATGCGCTCGTGATTAGAAACGTGGCTTAAGTCGAAGGTCTGGAAGAATTGGTTATTCTTATGATCACGTCGGTACACGTTGTAAACAAACTAGTATTTTTTAAAGACGATCGAATAGTTTAGTAGCATTAAAAAATTCGATACATTAAGGTTAGTCTCTCGGTTTAAAAATAATTTGCTTTCCGCGAAAGACTCCACCGAATACCTATCGAGATTCTATTTAAATCCAAATTTCAAACTTCGCGCCTTGGCGCTCGCAAAACCAATTTCCCCTAGGATCTGCCCGCGCACGATCCGCAGATAAAATCAATATTTCCGAATACCTGGAAGAATTCAACATCGAGATCGAAGATCGACGGATATTTGAACAGCATCAAACCCAAACCTCGGTAGAGACAATATCGACGATATCGACGATCTTTAACGATATAAATTACAATTGAGAAATAAAACTATCGAAGCTGACTAGGAAATATCGTCGAAATGAATCGATTAACATAATGGAGCGCTCGCAGGTGGCTTTGTACGCGATCCATCCGCGTTTCAACTTGAAAACTCCTAATCATCCGCGACTTACATAACCCCCCTACGAGCCGCGCACCTCCGCGTTGAATTTGGTCGTCAGTGGCGGCCATATTGGTGTCTGTCTCTGCGCGCTTGTATCGAGAGAGCGGTAGGGTCCGTCCCCGGTTCTCTCTCGACGGTAATCGACTCTCGACGATGCATGCCGGGTATTGGGTGGGTGGGTGGTGTTACAGGGTCGTCCGTGGATGTTGTCGGGGAAAGAGACACGACGTTGGTGGAAGGGAAAGAGGGAAGGGAGCGCGAGAAAGAGGAGGTAGAGGTGCCTCTTAGTCGTGTCTCCCCTCTCTCGACCGCCGGCAAGTTGTGTCGGAGCGTCGAGAACGGTGTGCGTCGGTGAAAGAGGAAGAGGAGAGGGTTCGGGTGGCCGAGGAGAGGAGCAAGGCAGAGAAAGAGAGGGTTATAGCAGGCTGGGAGGGGAAGAGGAGAGAGGTGGCACGACAGGGACAAACGAGCCGCGACCGAGAAAACGACGCAGGAGCGCGCAGGTGCGCTTTCCTCGCGCGATACGTTGTTGTTTTACGAGACAACGGGAGGAGCCGAACGCGCGCGCGAGATACTTGAAGGCGCGTTTACATAGCGGCCACAGTCAGCCAGTGCGACCACCGATCATCCTTTATATCCTCGTTTCCTGTTGTTTCCTCGTGTCCATCTTGTTTTATCTTTTTCTTACGCGAGATCTGTTTCTTTTTTTTCTTTTTTTCTCTCGCTTTTTCTTTCTTTTTTCTCTTTTTTTTTCTCTTTTTATCGTTTCGATTTACGCGTTCCTTAATCTTTACGTAAATTCAAGCGTTCCCCTGGCTGGCTCTCGTGTCACTCGTGTCGCGTAGTGGTACAGTGTGTCTCGTTGTCACATCGTCTGGTCGTCGTCGTCGTCGTCGTCGTGCGGTGTGTCGCGGGAGAGCCGAGATCGTGCCGCGATAGCGTGTCAGTTTTCGCGTCGCCGTTACGTGTGCACCTCTCTTTAGTCCGCTTCCCGTCACAGCCGCGGTGTGTTGTGCGTGTCGCCGCCGTGGTCGTCGTGGCTGGTGTGTCCCGTCTCCGATCCGCGCTGCACCGCTCGCAGCATAACGATGACGAAAGTGTTGAGCCCGCAACCGTGTAGAGAGTGGTGGTGAGAACGCAGTCTGTTTGTTGGCAGTGGAGGAGGTGTTCTAAGATTAAGTCGGCCCCAGGTTCCGTCCACCTGGCAAGGGAGGCTGCTGTTTCCTCTTTATCTTGGTCTCTCCGCGCTCCTCCTCTCGCTCCTCTCTTTCTCTTGCGCGATGCGTTTCGACTCTTCTTTCGCATTTGGCAAGAGACGCTTCGTTCTTCTTGCGCACTTGATGTCGCATTATTGTTTCTTAATTCTGTCTTGGGTTATTTAACGATGTTGGGTAATAAATATATTAGTAGAAGGATACATGGCGATTATTTTTGGAGTAAAAATATTCTTATATCGCGATCGGGTGGTCCGAAATGGGTGCAAATATTTTTCAATCGTGATCGGATAGTCCGAAATGGGTGCAAATATTTTTCAATTGTGATCGGATGGTCCGAAATGGTTACAAATATTTTTATATCGCGATCGGGTGATCCGAAATGGTTACAAATATTTTTCAATCGCGATCGGGTGATCCGAAATGGGTGCAAATATTTTTCAATTGTGATCGGGTCGTCCGAAATGGTTGCAAATATTTTTCAATCGTGATCGGGTGGTCCGAAATGGGTACAAATATTTTTCACTTGTGATCGAGTGGCCCGAAATAGCAGCCTTGCTTGATTTCTTTTTTTTTTTTCTTTTTTTTTAAATGATTTGTGGTATCGAACGCAGCATCGATTACGCAGGTGAATATTCATGAAGAAGAAAAACAGAGTCCAGGTGACGTGGTTCCGTCCAACATGTACGATACGTAAATGTGCCAACTTAGATACACGATTTTAGATTTATACGTGTAATTGTAATTTATACGATCTCGTGAGGCTGCAACAACTTTTCTCCCTGATTGTACCCGGTCGATTATGCGTGCGTTTTGTACGCCTGATTTTATTTCAAATAATTGGGTAGCCACCTTTCTTGGAAAGTTCGAAAAATATATCTGTTCTTTGCATTTATGAAAGCGTAATTTTATAGATTTAATAAATAATGCTCTCTCTCTCTCTCTCTCTGCTTGCTTTTAATTATATCTTTGGTTGAAAACAATTTCTTAATTGGTATTTTTTCAGTAGCATCGCTTGTTAACGACGGTATTAATTTTATTTTAGAAAGTTTCGTTTGTCAATGAATTTCCAACGTCTCACGGAATCGTAAAAATTTCAAAGAAGAAAAGAAAAAAAGAAAATTGCCACCGTGCCCTTGCATCATCGTCACCGCCTCGAGAGAGCGAATGCTCCATTCATAATTGCTAATTAGCGATCGATAGTGGCTGCTTTTGATCAAAAGGGCGATCCATACAGGTCGTTCCATTATCGACGGAACCCACTTCGTAGATAATTGATTTAAGGTTAACCCTAGATTACTAAACTATCCTCCGACTTACGATTAATTATTCGTAAAAATTACGACCGTAGTCGAACACTTGACGCGTTAAAAAAATATTACTTTCATTAAAGCAGATGTAGAAATAGAAATATAAATATGAATATTTTATTTTCATAATTATTTTATTTTATAATTAGAAATAGAAATAGAAATATTTATCATCTTTAAAGAAAAAAAAATTAATAATTCAAATTATGAATAAGATATACCTGTACAGCTAAGTACGTCCTGATTCTTACGTTAAAAAAAAATAGTAATTTTAATTTCATTTTTCGTCAGTCTATTTCAAAATCCACGAACGGTCGTTTTGATCGTTTTCTTTGATTCGTTCCAATCCAAGGGACAAAATTAAAATTATGTATATTCACGCCGCGTCCTTCTCTTGTCTTGGCCTATATTCTTTGTCCAAAATCAATCGGCCGCTCAAGGCCACGTTCCCCACCACCGTGGACGTCGCAATACTTACGTGTACTATCTTTTTCGCGTATATTCAAGATTTCTAGATTTCCGTTTTTTTCATTTTTATAACCCTATGAACTCACTTTCTATCTTGAGATAATTGAAGTACTCCGCAGTGTTAGTGTCATGAACTGATAAAAAATATCGCGTTCAATTTTTTATATCTACTTAAGGGTATGCGTCAAAATGTACCATCATTTTTAACTGTAACAGTACGATCTACTCGTGGCTTAACCAGTCAGCTGTGTTTGACGACTATATCCGTCATGGAGAAATAGCACTATTTTGTGTCGTGACGACTATACCCGTCATGGAGAAATGGCACTATTTTGTGTCGCGACGACTATATCCGTCACGCGCAAAATTTACTTAGCATTTCTTATTTAAATTGTAATTTTAGCGAGAACTGAAATATATTCGTAAATTTCAATACGTTTAGAACCTTAGGAGGTAAAAACGAAATAAAACAAGCAAATAAAAAAGTATAAATAATTTGAAACTAATTCTTGCATCCCCGTATGGATTCTCTCGACACACATGGGTGCACGCTCTGAAAAAAGAGTTCGTCACAGCTGACTGGTTAAATTACACCAATAATAACAGCCAACTTAATTATTAAAATTTATTGCTCGTTCCAAATTACATGTTCCAATATCTCGACTATCGCAATTGTTTTTCTCCCTCGTCCAATTGCCTTTTCCGTATTGCCTATTATCTCGATCGCTTTTATCTTATTTTAACAACCAAGAACAAAATCGAAAACGGATCGAATCAGCTCTCGAGGTTCTCATCAACGAACGAAATTCCCTGTTGACGTCGACGTTAAAAGTAAAAGCACACGTGTGCAAGTAGCATGTTGGCACGTGTGGTTGCTCTGCTCCCTCCCTCGTCCCTCTTTTTCTCACTTACTCCCCCAGGATCGATGGAAATTCAGGGACGGTGGTTGCGCCGCGCGCATTCAATAATTAGCGCTAATTATATTTCGCGCGAAGGTCGCACAAGGAAACTACTAAAAGCGGCGCCGTTTGTTCGACGCATTCGATAGCCACCATCCACCTTGGGAATCGATCGTGTTCCCGATACGCTGACCTATATCCATTCGACCTCTCCGCGTATACCCGGATATCCGTTGCAGAGAGAGAGAGAGAGAGAGAACGGTCGGGAAGGTTTTGCTCTTCGACGCGTGAAAAAAAAAAAAAA
>SMSQ01010999.1:58192-112546 GCA_019453375.1 Ctenoplectra terminalis | reverse complement strand
AACGGTCGGGAAGGTTTTGCTCTTCGACGCGTGAAAAAAAAAAAAAAAGAATAAAAAGGAAGGGTAGGGCGACGCGTCTCGGGACGATCCAAGAAGTCACGTCGTCTCGAGACGTCTCGCGAAACGAAAGGCGTGTCAACACTTCATCTACGACTCGTGGTTGAGGTTGAGCGAAAAAGATGATTAAAATATATGCGTTTGAAGAGGAAAGGTTAACGAATGAAACGTGTATGAAAGATACACCATGTTTATTCTTATCAATATTTATGCATGTTTCTCTTTAATAGGAGATTAGGAGAGAGAATCGATAATAATGTGTCGCGGTAAATTTATGGAAATTTGATAAAAATAATTATCAGTTACGAGCTTTCGGTAGACGAAGTGTTGTTATATTGGCAGCTAAGGATAATTGTAATGATTTTCTAAACGCAAAATTCCAAGAAACGTTTGCTGGTTCGGTTGGATCCGGCGAAATGTCGTTTCCGGAAACCACCATCTCGTTCGTGCTTGATAGGAACGGTTTTAGGAGTTACTGTTTGCTTTAAGGAGAAGAAAAATGACGGAAGATATTTGCTCCTTTGTTCTTTTGCATTTTCTTATTGAGAATTTTTTTTTTTTTTTTTTATATATATAATTTTGGTCGATAGGAAATAATTTCTGTTTACTCGTGAAATTAAAAAAGTGTCAATTTTGGTACCCGTTAGTAAGTGAAAATTATTTTTCGTTAACTGAAAACGAATGGAGTAACAAAGTTAGAAAAGTACAAATACAATTGATAGTTGGTTTTATGTTTTGTGAAAGTATCTGTACGAAGAACGGTAATGTAAACGAGTTCCATTGGTGTTAAGTTCAATTGTATTCGACGGACGGTCACCGGATTCGATTCGCATAAATAAATAATCAAAATTGAAGTATTCCCTTCCGGCTCGTATCTGCGCGTAATCGCGTTGAAATGTTTTCGAGTGCGCCGCGCAATCGATAGAGAGTGAAACTCGGAGTTGTTATCGTTGATACGAAGACCTGGTCGTTATGAATTGTGTGCGAACCGAATTTTCGATTCTAATTACTCGGATACACTTGTTTCGACAAATATATCATTGGAAATATTGCTTTTCGATAGAGATTATCTAGTCGAAGTTCTAATATCGATTCGACCAGTGACCGATGTCGCTAGGTAGATAAACTATAATCGAAAACTTTAACGATGGTACATTAAACGTTCGATGATAAGTTACAGTTGAACGTTGGTCACGAATTGCACGAAATATAAAAGAATCTGTTCGTAAAAGAGTTAAATTTTGTTACTGGTAAAAGAAAAAAAATTCAAATTAAAAATATTAAGAAATCGAAAGAATTTTCCCAAGAAATAATGTAGAAATATTAAAATTTGTTCGGTTCATGTATACAGAGAGTGATCTATTAATATTTTTCACTAAATTGTGTTATATATAGAATTCGAATTCCACGCTAACGTCTGTACAAAACCTAGTTACAAAACATTATGTAATCCCCTAGTTTCACAACAAAAGCGTATCGTGCGTGGTCAAAATTATCTCTAGAAAAACACTTAAGCGTTCTGTTACACTTGAAAAAATATCGATAACCTTCTACACTCCCCGTGAAACTTTCGAAAATAATTATACTCTATTTTTATCCTTCCACCTATCTATACAAACAAAAGAAAAAAAAAAAAAACAATATCCATGGGTATATCCACGCGCAACACATTTTAATTTTCATCTGCGCGTAATAACGATAACACATCTACGTATAAAAAACTACTATAAACGATGAACCTAACGTAACGATACAATAAATCATAAAGCTTTCTGTTGAAAAACCTAACGATTAATATCACCAATAATGATATTAATTACCTCGACTAACCGCGACTCATTTATGGTAACAAGTTGGAAAATCCGTTCTAACCTCACTTCTCGTCTCTTGTCCCCATTTTTCTGGCTGGCCATCCCGACGCGTTAAGGTCGGCCGACAAAAAAGATAACGCGTCCCTAGACGACCCAAACGGTCCAAATAACCCTGGGCTTTTTCGCAACCCTAACACGCGACGCACGGTGTCCCTCCACACATCGAGCCGAGATACATCCGTACACCTGTACGTGTGTGTACACGCGTGTAAAATGGTCGTGCATCGGGTGTGCCACTTTTCTCTGTTCTCCTCCGGTTTCGAGGTTAGGTGGACACACATTTACGCCGTGGCCCAGCGCCACGCAGCTTGGCACAGCTTTTTCGGCCAGCATTGTGTAACACGTCGCCGTCGGCCGTTCGTAAGGCGCCTTTACAAGCGCAATGTCGTACCGTCTGCCTAGTCGCGGCTAGTTCTCTTCACGATGTCCCAGACTGCGGACTTTTTTTCCGATCTTGTCCCGCGGACGCGACCGATTCGAGTCACTTTCGGTTCGGTGAACAGTGGTTCCGATACACAAAGAGTCCCTTTGGTAGCGAAAGATCGATCGGCTTTGTTAAGTTGTTTTTTTCCTTTTTTTTTTTTTTTTTTTTTTCTTTTTTCTTTTTTTCTTTTTTCCGATCGCGATACGTACAGTGGTTATTTTCTAATTCGTTTAAGGGCTTGTTAATTGGTGCATAGCAGTCGATTGGTTTTTTCACCGTGTTCTTCTATGAGATAGGACACTCTTTTTCTGAGTGGAGTCTGGTTTGTATGAAGAGTAAGGGTCTTCTGGTAAAAGATTAACACCTTATCTACCGCTCATGATTTAAGGTTGCCATTCGTTAACGACCCGGTTGGGCGCAGGTTTTTGTCACCAGTAAAGTTGCCCAATATGGGGAAGGTTCCGAATATGTAACCTTATAAAGAAGCCACGTAAAGAAAAATGATAAATACGTGCTTAGTTGCAACGTTTGAGGATAGAGTGCATCTCTTTCTCAGTTAGATATTACATCACCGGGTATTTGGAACCCTTCCCGTATCAGGCAACTTTCCTATACGAGCTTGGTGAACATTTTTTTTAATCTGTCAAGATACGGAGAGTTTATTGTATTGTTGCTAGCAAGTGAACGTAAAATGTAGTTAAAAAGTAAAAGAGAAACGAGGAATCGACCTCTGGTCGATAAGCGTTGGCAATCGAAAAATCAAATGAGCGTTCCGCGGATAAAGTGTTAAAATATCCCTAGATCGGTCGAGCTCGAAGCTAACGTGCATGGTCAAATGCACGGATCTTCGTCTAGTACCAAGTGTTAATTAATTAGAGTCTCTTATACTTGCATTCCTCGGTTGGAATGTGGTCTATGGTTAACGCATGTTCGTAGAACTGACACCAAAACACGTCAGTGGATGATCCGTCGCTGGATCAACCGGTGACGCATTATTAAAACAACGTCACAGGTCAGAAGATACATTCCGTCGCCTCCTCCCGCATTATACCATTAGAGTGGAAGGCAGAATCGATCGTTAAGCTCGTTTAACGGCAAAGTGGTCCAATTACAACCGCCACTGCTCTCTGTGGCTTTTACCTCGTCTAAAAACCAGATAAATCGCCCTTGGATTTTTTTTTCACCAGAGGTTCGCCTCGTTTTTTTTTTTCCCGTCCTTCGTCTTCTTCTTTCATTTCCTCCTTGATTTATGACTTTCTCGGTTTATCTGTATCAGATTACAATTTAGCATCGCAATCTGCACTTTTTTTTTCTCTCTCTGATTTATAGAACCAATTTTCTCAAACTTGTTCGAAGGAAAGTAAAAAAAACTAGAATTATTGGAGCTTATCTAGGAATTTAATTATTCCCTAGTTTCTTCCAGAGACCTACTTTACTGTTGAACTTTCGTGGAAATGGACTTCGTTGGCATCTTTTGTTGATGTTCCTTGGAACAGAATTTTTGTCGATACTCGTTAATTCTTTCGCTACCAGTTTTATATTTTTAGTACTCGAATTCATTTTCCGTGCTTATCGCTCAATTGTTTTAAGAGATTATCCGATTCAGAGGTGTAGGCGCGGTAGTTAAAAATATACCGTTTGGACAAGGCTGAATAATTGGTTGCGTTAAACAAAGATCATGGATAAAATATTTTCAGTTCTCTGGACGGTGTGTCGGTAGCGAAAGGGTTAAAAGTATAACAACGTCTCGCGTCGAGGAATTTTCTCAATTTCAAAAAGTAAATAATCATAAAGTCGTTGGTCTTTGCTCCTTGCACCAATCACCCCAATCGATGGCAGCACGCATGATAGAGCAGCAGCAATTGCCTTTCGCACATTTTATTCCATTTGTCTTCTATCTTTGTACGTCGCCGACACGCATTACGGGAGACCGATTTGGCACGCGCATCGGGCCACTAGTTTCTGGTACGGTCTTCCCTAAATTGTCTTTCGCGAAAAGCTTCTTCCTCGAATTAAATTCCGAGCTTAGCAAGCAGAACCGCAACTCTGATACGTTTTCTTCGAACTTCGTCCGCATTATCCTTCCTACGAAATAAAACACAACGAGGGATTTAAAAATTGCGCCACCTCGAAAAATACAATTCTCAGATGAAATTCCAATCGGCCATATTTAAATACCCAACCCTCTTATCGATCGTACCCAGGTGAAATTCACCGTTAACAAAAACAACAACAACAAGAACAACGTTATTAATAGCGTTTCAGTTGCTTGCCCACCACCAAGCTTATCCTCACCGTTCCTATAAATAGCGATTTGGTCAGCAAAACTTTAGCTTTGATTTTCTGTTTGTTCCTCCTCTTTCAATTTTCACTTCGCGTGCTCCTCTAACGCGCTTCAAAAATCCAGCAGATCTCGATACAGATGAAACTACCCACGATTAAATTAACCACCGTACCTTTTAGACAATTTTCCATGAATTTCTATTAAAAATACACACAGCTTTGTCTCTCTTAGAGTATACGCATATTTTTTCGTACCTTTTATTCCAATTTCTCCGGTAGAAATAAATATATTTCAATCATGGATTGTTCTGATGTTAAACCCAGCTCTGTAACATTCTTCGTACTTCACCACGTTCGGTGTAACGCACAGAAGTTCCTATACTTCTCGCGCGAAGCCTAAAAACATCGTTCTCGGATCAGATCGGTTGAGGAAACGCTAGTGTAGAAGGAACCGATGTATACGCGCGCTCGGATTGTGTAATAGAGTCGAGATAGAGGCGAGAGTGCAGCGCCGTTTCTGCTTGCTGCTGCTGCTACTGCTGCTGCTCTACGGTCACACGTCGTAGTTCACCGTGGCTGCTCGCTACAGCAACCGTGAATACTACTCTAGTCGTCAACTAGTCGTCACGGGTGTCGCGTGCATTCTCTCCTCTAGTTTAAACACCGCGTCGTGTTTTTCACCGCGTTGCTGAGATTCGCGGATCGTTTCTCCGTGTATATCTCCAGTCGTACGTGTCGATCGATCGAAATCGGTTCGCGGTGCTGCCTCGCTCCACCAGTGTCTGGTCTGTCCCTCCCCCCCCTCGGGTTAGGTTACAACGGTTGACCATTCGAGCACACACGTGTTCTTCCCGCTCTGACTGGAATAAATTGGATCGGTGTTAATTGGATCGGTCGTTTCAACGAGTCGTGTCGAGAAGTTATACCGTTTTAGAGAAGCGTTATTTAGCGTCGATTCGATTTTCACAAGTGTACCTTGGAGGTGGTCATCGTTGAGAGATTCTTAACACTAGGGATACCAGATAAATCGTTTAAATGACCGGCTCATAATTTCTCATAGGAATTTTATACGTTTATCATAATTTCGTTTAGAGAATCTTTCGTCATTGTCTATTAAAAATATAGACAAAGGTTCGCTTCCATTGCATTGCTTATTTTTATCATACCTCTTTTTGATCTCTTTGGTACAAATGAGTATACTTTTAGAAATTCTATAAACTTCTAATGGCGCATTTTTTAGCGTTTCGATCTTCCGTAAAATATACGATCAAAGATTTGTTTCTGACACGTATTTTCCGAGTATCCATTATCGTAATTTCTTTGACACGGATATGTATAATTTAATCACCGGTAGGTTTACCGTTAATCGTCACCAGTTCTCCAAGCGTGTATTCACAATTTTTTTATACAATCTATACAAGCACCGGAGGTGTGTTTCTTTCCGGCAGCGTTGCTAGGAAAGGTCGTACAACGAACGATCGTAAGATCAGTCGTAAGATCGTGGATACAGACTTTCTTAGATTACCCAATATTGTGAAAACGATGGTGAGATCTCGTCTTTCAGCCGATCGGACGTCCCGAACGTAAATATCGTTCCCGCTCGACGTCGAGGTGTCGCTGTTGCATACGTATCGAGAGCTCGCTGCACGAGTCACAGTATCGTTCGAAGTACATCCGCGTAAATAAGTGTTTTCGTACAAATACACGAAACATAGGACAAAGAGAAGCTCGATGGTTCTTCGATACGCGTTAGATTCACCAGATTCCGATTCGATTTCTCGCCGGATAAATTCCTGCACACGCCAGGGGGGTGTCTTCAAAGTCGCAATTGTGTAACGAACGTTAGGATCTTCGGCTCGTGTTCCACGGAGCATCGGAGCATGAGTTGCAGTTGGCGTTGGCTTTAGTGCTCGTTCGGACGGACGATGTGTCACGAGGGATACCGCGTTTCTGTTCTTTTCGGCTCGGTTCGCACGCCTCGGGTTTATCTTTAACCGTTCACGGTCGATCTTTCGATTATGTAATCCGAAGTGGTTCGTCAGCTGCAATTGACTCGACGGTTTATTAATCGAAACATAGTCCCGATGGAAGCAAGTGAATATTTCGAGCCGCGCTCTCGCCACACGATTGCGTAACGCACGTGAATTGCAATTGTTCCTGTCGATAACGTTGCTCGGTGTCGCATCTCGAGCAACATCGGGAACCGTTCGCTGTTTTTCCGCGGATCGGTCGGTTTTGCGCCACTGTTCGTCGCGTTGCAGAACGGTGTTGACCCTTTCGCTACGAAAGACGCGTGTACGCGCTCTTGAAGAAATGAAATAATCCGATTTGTTAAAAGCGTATTTTCATTTCTTATTTTTATTTGTATGTGTTATAGGATAATTCATTGTACAATATACCTCGTTCGTTATCATGCTTGGATAGATTTTAGAAGAAATTAAAAAAAAAAAAGTTCAATTTAGCTCTGTGACTTATTTTTTGAATTCGCGCAAACTGTAACCGCACATTTTTACTCGCGTTGTATTAAAGTCTAGTAAAAAAAAGCGTACAAATTAAATTTTCCACGGCGAACGTGTATCGATCTCTGTATTAAAAAAAAGCTTTTATTTCCGAAGACACCGTGGTGAAAGGGTTAATTAGACGCGCGGCATTGTGGATCGCGATCGAATTGCTCCGTCGGTAAAAACTGTAACCGCACGACTCGGGGAATTAATGACGATCTTCAAGAGTGATTAAATTTTTTTTATCGATATTGTTTAGAAATATTGTTGGTGATTTTTGGGTAAAATTCGGTTACTTTCCAATCAACGGTTCGTTGAATTAAAATCGTTAGATATTTCGGTCAAATTATAATTTTAATGGCGACCGTTGGTCCGTATTCTTTTGCAACAAGATCGGGTAGTCTACGTATTCTGTAATCGACGGAAAAAGATAGTCGTGAATCGATATGGCTCGCAAGGTTCCAGTTTATATTCGGTCAATATTTTCGAAGGTCTAAGTCGCGAACACAATTGTGCAATAACGTGTCCCTCATCATCGTGTGCCATTATTGCACTCTTAAACGCATTATCACGTAAGTGGTCTCTCGTTGGAATCGGTATCATTGAAGAACTTTTACAAAGCTTGTGTAATCGACCGTGTTCACACGTTTCTCTGCGTAAACGACATTCAAGTCTGCTGAGGATTTTAATACGAGCTGTAATATCGCGAGTGACGCAAATGTTTGAAACAAACCATAAGTATCTCGATAAACACATAATTACTGAATCGCGTTAAATTAAACGGAGAAAGATTAAACGTTGAAATTAAAATTGGAAACGAAATTAAAAATCAATCCAATGGATGGAGAATTAAAAATTGAAAGCAACTTAATACGAAACCTTTGATAATTCTATAAAAAATAAAGAAAGAACTGCGGTAATAAATGGCTCGTTGCACGTGCGGTAATTTTATGCTTTCGTGTGACGTCACGTAACGTAAACCGACACATATGGAGCAAAAAATCTCGCGACGGATAAGTTTTATCGTTTCATTTTCGGATTTAATATTTTCGATGGTCGAATGCAATTAATTCGACGTTTAAATCGAAGGTGTTTGTGTGGAAATTACTAAGAATCTGTCGGGACTCGTCGCAAGAGAAAAACATCGGTTTTAATTACACGCTTGAAGGTGTTATATTAACTGTAACTAACGAGTGCGTCCCGACGCCAGGGCGTCGCGGCACCGGGGACATTCGTCTATTATTAGAAACGTCTTCTCGTTCGACTCTTTAACAGAGGAAATGGTATCAGCTGACATCCCTTAGATAGACGGTTTCTCTGTGAAATATTTTTACATTCCATCATCGATGGATTAAAAAACGTAATTAATATAACGATTCATAATTTTTTAATATAAAAGAAATGTAAAAAAGAAATTACAGGAAAATTGTCTAAGAGCGTTCCAAGTATACGTGGGATATTATTTATTAATATTTTATATTCTTATATCTAACTTTGATCTGTTTTATATCTTAATTAGATATTCTGAACCATATTCTGAATCTTTTGCATATTAGGCAATTTTTCTTTGCTATAAAAATAAAAGAATAAAAAGAAGTAAATTATAAAATTACTAAAAAAAAATTGTAACCAAATAGTGCGTTAACTTGAAAGATTATTAACAGTGTCGGAAAAAGTGTGTTCCTTCGACGAAAAGAAAGCAAAAATAAAAATTAAAAGATAGTTTGCACGACGAGAATTTAATTAATCCAGTCCGCCGGTGTGTTCGAACCATTCAAACTGGTAACGTGAAAAACGAGCGTTCTTTTGTTTCGTCCTTTCCCATTGTCCTTTGACATGATCGGAATAAAACCGACGAGAGGAGGTGGTCCAGGTGCCCCGGGTCGGAAAGCAATTTGCCCCGCGGGCTTGACGCGTTTCTCCCTCTCCGTTGTGTCAGGCTCAATCACACTTTCCGCGAAGCAGAAAACACTTCCGTCGAGTGTTAAATTAACGAGAAGGAAGTGGCGACGTCTCGTGACCCGGCCCTGCCGACCATAATCGAATTGCGCGCGCGTCCAGTCGAACGTGTTAAAAATTAAATCGTAAAAAAAAAGGAGAACATTTACAAACTGTAATTTAAAAAATATATATATATAAAGTTTATCAGTTTGCACGTTTAAAGAGGAATTTAAAAAAGAGGAATTTAAAATAAATAATTTTAAACATCCAACGCGAGCGACGCCATGACAGTTTTCAAGAAAAGTATCTAAAAGAATATTCAAGTATAAAAATTCGACCGCGTGCCTTTATTGTGATAAAATTCAGTAACAGTTTCCAAGAAAGCTATTTAAAAGAATATTTAAATATAAAAACTTACCACGTACGCTTATCGTAACAAAATTTAATGTAGTATACGAGGGACGCCATGACAGTTTTCAAGAAAGTCCCTCGTTTAAAGAAAAATATATACCAGCGTCTGTTAAACGGGTTAATTAAGGGGAACCGTGGGAGTAAATGTAGAAAAGAACAACGGAGGAAAGCAACACGAGCAAACAGAGGGAGAAAGGGAGGAAAAAGAGAAAAAAAATGGGGAAACGAGAAAGAGAGCACGAACGAGAGAGCTAACGGAAGCGAGCCAATATGAGATTACAGGGCAGTTGGGGCTCGTGCCAGATGCGCGTTTACACGGGCCCTGAATACTGTAAATGCACTATCTGGTACGACATCTCTCCTGTCGCCGCCACCAGAGTAACGGTCACCGAGCTGCTGCTTTTCGACTGTGTGATGTAGTTAAAAAAGAAAAAAAAAATTCTCGGTTACATACACACACACACGTAGAGTAGTCAACGCTCCTTTTCACCGGAATGTTTTTTTTTTTTTTCGGAAAGAGAATCGCGAACAGCCATGCTATATTTAACCCTTCGAGCAACAGTTTGTTTTACGTAGTTTTTTAAGTTACGAGCTTTTTTTTTTCCATCGTGAGTTTTCCTTTCTTAGCGATTGCTTATCGGTGGCTCGAAGGGTTAAACGTTTCTAGTACAGTAGACTCCCCTATAACGCGATGTTCTCGCAAAGACATTTTATTATTTTAACCCTTACAGTACAAGTTTTTCGGGTATCTATTAAAATTAACAAAGTTGTTACAGGTGTATTTATAATATTAATTATAATATTAGAAACGGAAAGTCGATATATCGGATCTAAGGTGATAAAAGAGTAAGTAAAAGATAAGAAAGCAAAATTGGACGCGACGGTTGTCGTTCCGTGTTATTTATATTCGTATTATGGAAGAGTCTATTGTATATTTTTTTTTAAATTTATTTGTGACTTCAAAGCGATCATTTCTTGAAAAAAGAAAAAAAAAATATTTATCGTATGTAATTTTAATTCATTGTTACGAAAGAGTATTTGTTATACGGAAAAAAAAGATGTATAAAAGATGCCATAAGAGATTCGTAAGTTTGAAAGCGTGGCGCTAAATGGTTGTAGCGTTGGGAGAAAATGGGAGGGGGAAGAATTTAAGTACAAGGGTGTCTCGATGTTATCGCGATGAACAACGAGGGTGAAGATCGCGTGTGTTTGTAAGTTCGCGTCTATATCCTCGTTTCTGTGTCATCCCAACTGAAAAATCCACACGTCTCGCCGCGACAGTGTCATTGAAAACATTACGGAGATACAATGTCACGTTACGTCACGCTCGCGAAGACGGGATCAGGGAACAATTGGATACGGCGAAGGAAACACATGGGATTGCGTTACTCGCGCGCACAGTGTATCGTGTTCTGTTTCCGGTATCGCGTAACGTTTTGCCTTGCACGTTTTGAAGTTCATCGATTGTACAGCGAAATTTGGTTCGTTCGGAAAAATTCATAAAAGTCCCAACGATCTCGAACAACCTAAGGTTTCACGATTAAAGTAACAAGAATATGTTGTTATTTGTAAATTGTAACGAATTATTCAAAAAATATTGCTGTACTTGTGCTTGTTGAATCATCAACTTTTTTTATCTTGGACCTATCATCAGTGTCAATATTTCAGTTTGATAACACCTTGTTGACTGATAGTGTTGATCTTCTTGAGCCGAACGATAAGATTTCATGAGAGCAAACAAACACTTTTAATATTGAGAAAAAAATTGTATCAGTCTATGAGGTGATTCGATATATCGTTATTTATAACACGACAGGTTTTTTTAACTTTAGAAACGTGTAAAAAAAAAGAAATCCTGGATCGCTGCTTTGAAATTTAAACGCAGTGATACTTGTAGATCGCAACGAAAGAGAAAATATAAAATATCCCTAAAAATAGTTACATACGAGACGGTGGTAGGTCCAGGATTAAAATTCCCCAGATTAACAACGCGCATCGTGCCAGAGTGCACGCATAGGATCGTCCGTGTTACGTCGTGTATGCGTGCCTGTAGCAGCGGGTTAAAATTGGAATGTAGAATGAGACTGCGAAATTTATAATCCAAAAGTAGACCGCGGAGCATCCGCTGAAAGAAACTACGGAACGCACATTCAACATGTATGCGCACGCGCACGACAAAATACATTCAATAGTGTTGAAATAATCGCGTACACGAAAGGTCGCATCGGCTATTACATACTTTACGAAACTCCACGAACCGGCGAGGTTAAATGATAAAGCGGTTTGCATGTTAATTTTACTCGAACCAGGTAAACTTGTATCATTTTCCATTAAAAGGCCGTATTACTGGATCGAGCACTTGTACATGCGTGGTGCAGAATCTGGTTTCAAACATTTCTCTGTAACCAACGAACCCTGGTGATATTTTTAAAAATATGAAAAACAAAAGCATTACAGTTAAATGTTTCTTCAAATATCCTGTCTACGTGAAAATACACATAAACGTATTTTCACAAGTAACTTCCTACCCACGATACAAAGAGTTACGTTAGTTACAATTTTGTTCGATATCTCTCAAGACTTAAAATCTCGTAACTGCTGGTACATACAGTTGATCACAAAAGTATTTGCCCATCTAGGGTATTGAGTGAATTTAATTATCACAATTATACAATTATAGTTTTGCAAATAAAAATTTGTTTCCAACAAACATCTAAGCGATTATTTCAAAATAAATTAACATTAGCGTTTATGGTACCCTAATTACTCTTGCGACCAACTGTAAAGTTAAATATCCTCTGGCTCGAAATTCACGGTAGCCAAAGGCTAAGATGAACGGAAGAAGATCGAAGGCACGCCGCCAGTAGCGCTAACTTTAACAAGAATCATTTTTTTCCGTCGGTCCGCACAATAGGTACCGTCGAGTTTATGGCTGGCGCAGATTCCGCCATAGTTAACATCCGCGCGACACAATGGCGCGAACCATGCGCGAATACAGGCGCACGCACGAGATACGCGAAACCTGTTCGGGCCACCGTAGCGCTTGTGTCGCAATAAATCCTCGACGTGTTGCTCGGGAAAAGAATTTCATCGACAGGGTGCAGCTTGACGAAAAAAATTCAACTTTTTTATGACAGCTCTCCCAAGTGTCTCATTTTTTTTTCTACCTCTGTGTAACTTAAACAGGCGTTGTGGTTCGTGGAACTTTATTACGTTTCGAGACACTCTCGCGATAAAATAATCGGCGGAGCGTGTTCTCGAGAGTATCGGTGGCACTTGTTCCTCTCGGTCAACTTATTTTCTTTTTTTCCATTTTTATTATCCTTGCTTTTTTTTTTTCTTTTTTGCTGTTTTTTTTTTTCGTCATTGCTTCTGTTTCCATATCTCGAACATCGTTTAAGCGTAAGGTATATTTATATCCGTGGCATATTCGTCGCGTTTCAGTGTTTTCTGGCTCTTTTACGCCCGACGCGTTTCAGCTGTCAAGTTATGTAAGATGCGTGTCCCACTTTGACGAAGGTACTCTGATAATCATATTTATATTCGTAATTTGTCACAGCGCTACCGGTTAATCATGTAATCTGCGTAATTTTGGGTCGATTATTCGTATCGTACGTGGAATCATTTTAGCGGCAAGCGTTTTTGAAAAAAAAAAAAAAAAAGAAAAAAGTGTTTGTAAGTGACATACAGGACATTCTGCTTAAATTTAAGTTCTGTTTATCGTAGGTGGAGCCACTCGTGCTGATTTCGCTCCCATCGTGCTTTTGGAGGACGTAGAATTTCGCGAGAATTTTTGTTTCACCATAAATGTAAACTTGTAGATGAATCTGTTTCGAACCAAATGTTTTTTGGAGAGATTGAAAATATTCTTTTCGGTCGATAGGTTAAGGCGTGCAGTTGTGTCTCGTCGATCACCTTTATCTCGTTTATCATTGCTCATTGTAATTGTAATGACAATAAAAATCATGCTATGCTGCATCCCTCTCATCCATTTCATTTCATTCCGTCACCTTTCGAAATCGTCGCTTCTCGGAACGTCGATTTCATTAGCAAGTTATTCTCGAACCAGTTGAAACATTCTTTCTTCTTTTTTTTCTTTTTTTTTCCTTTTTTTTTTTCTTCTTCTTTCGAAATCAAAGCGAAACACGCTCGTCGCGAAATGAATGCAAAGCTATCTGAAAGAAGATCTTTATTATGTACATATTTTATGCAAGTTACGCGGTTAAAAAGTAAAAGTAAAATTTAAGTCTGAAAAGAGAAAAAGAAATATTACACTTTTCATCGCAATTAATATTTTTAGAACATCTGTTTTATCTTGCATTGAATTTTTTCGTTGACCGTTGTGCGAAATTAAGTTGAAAGGATTGTTATGAGTAAATAAAGAGAATGATAGGATGATGATAATAATAAGAATAATAATTGCGAATATTTTATTGAACAATAGTCCCATTGTCAATGTCACTTTGAGGATACATAAGTCATTCAATATCCGAGAAGTTTAATATAGAGATAAACTTAATTGAATGAGGAAAGAAGAGAGGGGAAGAAGCCAAATCGATGGAGGGGGCAGAAACCCAAAATACTTCAGTTAAAAATAATCAACTCTTACTGTGGATGGTCAGAAATTCGGGAGCAAGGTCAATCGATAGCGGCGCAACTTCCTAAACATGTGTATAAATATTCCGTCGCTTGTTTAAATATTCTTTGATCATTTGCGGATGTGTATTACTTCTTTAAACTTTTTTGAAAATCATCTCATTATTAAGATAAGAAAGAAAAATGTATTACTGTTCTTTTTAACTCTTTGGTGTATCGTTAGCAAAAATGAATTTTATAAAAAAAAAAGAAACAAAAAGTAGACGACGAAAATTTATTAAAAAAAATTGCTTAAATAATGAACGCAGTAGTACTTTTTCTTTTATAACGTTTATAATAAGATGCATTCCGACACGGTACACAGATACACTTTTAAAGATACCTTTCGTGCTATGCAATTTTTCATTTTTTGTAATGTTGGTAAACGTGATAAATTTTACCTTGAAATTCGTTTTTTTTTTTATTTTTAAGTATAAAAAGGTCGACAAGCAACAGTGCTGTCGTATAATTTTTAAGGCGTAAGCATTACCCCACGCCATGTTTATTTTGGTCTGCACACGAGAATAAAATTTTGCTTTACATGCGTTGCTAAAAATATACCTCGAAATTTACCGTTTAGTTTTCATTTTGAACAACGATAGATATAGTCCTCTAAAATTTTTGGTAAAAAAATTTGAAGATAAGCATCGATGCACTTGCAAATTCCCTAGCACCAAGAAGAAGTTTCTATGGTATCAATGTGCGGAGCTGCGTGGAAGAGGAAGGGGCTGAAGAGAGGAGAGGAATCCTTGGAAGAACATTTTTGCGATTGGCATGTTGGCAGTGTTGTTAGCTGGTTGTGTGGCCATATTGTATATACGACCGCTATCGGCACTGCAATTATGACGATCGCAGGTCCGCGGTTATGATTGGAGGAACAGCTTCAAATAATCGTCGCCGAAGACTGAAAACGAAGATTTAAGTTTAATATTTTGTAACTATCAAATAAGCGCGTTTAAATTCAAATATTTCGAGGAACAGCAACTGTTTTATCGACCGAGTTAACAATCTTAAATTTTACCCTAACTCCAACTTCATCTAAATCCCCTAGTACTCTCTAGGCCAAGTATTTTTTTTTATCGAGTTCAAAAATTTTTAAACTTAAGCATTTCTCATTTTGTCAAATTTCCTTGACGTCGGAATTTAATATACTTAAGAATTTTCTGAACCTGTTGATGTCGCTAAATTTTCCTATGTATAATGTTATAGTTCAAAAACCACAAAGGGTTTGTTAGAATTAGTGTAACTGTAATTATCTTTCCGGTGATCAGGAGGATAACGGTGAACGAAAAGCCAGCAGTCGGTTTAAAAGTAAAATTATATATGCATTTTAGGTCCGATGATTCAGAGCGACTTACTTACATTTTCTATTTCCTTCTGTTGCAGATCTGCCTACGTATCCTTCGGAGGACTATTGATGAGGTTACAGGGTGACGCAAACAACCTACACGGTTTCGAGATCGACCAGCATATGTACTTACTTATGAAGAAATTAGCGTTCTAACTGCGTCACATGTATACACAGTATTGGCTTAGAAAATGTCTATGTCGAATACATTCTTTTTACGGAGAGCATACTGTTAAGAATCTAAGACAAAGATGACTGAACTATTAGAGAAGTTTTTTAAATAATTAATTCATAATGTTACATGTAGTTGAGAACGATATATGAATGTACAAAGAGGAAGCATTCTGTTTTCCGATTAATCGATCACTATTCATATTTTTCTGACGCTCATCAATTTTTATTAAGCATTGTCACTGCCGCTATCATTCTCAGATACATGGTGATGATTAATAAAGGTATTTTTCCACGCAAGAAATAACCTTCTTACCCATAAAATCCCCACCTACTTTTTTTTTTACTAAAAGGTATTACAGGAATGGTGAATATTGGATAAAAAAAAAAGAAGATAATTACTAGCCATCGATTATTTTCNCAACTTCATCTAAATCCCCTAGTACTCTCTAGGCCAAGTATTTTTTTTTATCGAGTTCAAAAATTTTTAAACTTAAGCATTTCTCATTTTGTCAAATTTCCTTGACGTCGGAATTTAATATACTTAAGAATTTTCTGAACCTGTTGATGTCGCTAAATTTTCCTATGTATAATGTTATAGTTCAAAAACCACAAAGGGTTTGTTAGAATTAGTGTAACTGTAATTATCTTTCCGGTGATCAGGAGGATAACGGTGAACGAAAAGCCAGCAGTCGGTTTAAAAGTAAAATTATATATGCATTTTAGGTCCGATGATTCAGAGCGACTTACTTACATTTTCTATTTCCTTCTGTTGCAGATCTGCCTACGTATCCTTCGGAGGACTATTGATGAGGTTACAGGGTGACGCAAACAACCTACACGGTTTCGAGATCGACCAGCATATGTACTTACTTATGAAGAAATTAGCGTTCTAACTGCGTCACATGTATACACAGTATTGGCTTAGAAAATGTCTATGTCGAATACATTCTTTTTACGGAGAGCATACTGTTAAGAATCTAAGACAAAGATGACTGAACTATTAGAGAAGTTTTTTAAATAATTAATTCATAATGTTACATGTAGTTGAGAACGATATATGAATGTACAAAGAGGAAGCATTCTGTTTTCCGATTAATCGATCACTATTCATATTTTTCTGACGCTCATCAATTTTTATTAAGCATTGTCACTGCCGCTATCATTCTCAGATACATGGTGATGATTAATAAAGGTATTTTTCCACGCAAGAAATAACCTTCTTACCCATAAAATCCCCACCTACTTTTTTTTTTACTAAAAGGTATTACAGGAATGGTGAATATTGGATAAAAAAAAAAGAAGATAATTACTAGCCATCGATTATTTTCTTAGAAAAGAGATAAAAATGGTGACATTGAGATACAAATTGAATTACTTCGTACCTTACGAGTCCGGCTGATAATTATTACACCTAGCCTTTGTTCTTGTGTAATTAAATTACACGATTCATAATTTCACATTCCTTTGATTCTAAGCTTTTACCTCAAAATATTACAACTATAATATTTTACGTAACTCAAAATAGAAACTGATATTTAATTAATAAAACAAAAGTTCCAGTAAAATCATTAAGTTTCAAAAGAAATAAAAATGTTAGCGAAAGATCTATATCTCGTTCTCTTATGATGCTACGCATACAAGACGCCATTTTGGAGAACAACAGAGCCAAGACTAAATGCGTGATCCAATTGGAACGCGCAGCTTCACTGAGCAAGAGAGCGAGAGACAAAAAGAATGCGCGACAGTCACGCCGTCGCAGAAGGGGGAATAGCCAAGAGCTAATTTATGTAATTAAACTCGCGGTATTCCTGACCTTGTACGGCTGAATGCAAACTGGCCGAGGCTACCTCGAACAATGTAGCATGAGTGCACTTAGCGTGGGTTCGTCTCGAGCTCCAATATGGCGGCTCGATGTTGCATAACACATCGCGTTACAAGATGGCTACCACTTAATAAGGGTCTGATCCTAAATAGATTGGCCCAATGACATATAATTCGCTTTTATCTGGCCGCCCGTACTGCGAAGTTGCGCAACGCATGGTACGCCAGCAAGGAAGACCGACGGAGACGAAAATCGATAATTGCGCGCGACGAGTATCGCAATCGGTGACGATATTTCTTGCAGTCGGTAACTTGGAGAACTAAAAAAAAATTCGGGAAACTTAAAATCGTAAAAGAACAGTTACCTTTATTTAGAAACCAAATCTAGAGAGTTGGTCAGTAATTTTGCTGAATCAAACATTATTTTATTAATCGGTAAATTATATAAATTAAGGTAGTATTTACAGTGATGTGCAATTACTGCAATGAAATAAAGAACATTTTTTCTTCAATGATATTAATAAGTAGTGCGATATCAATATTTTGTTCCGCATCATGTCCGAAAATGATCTTATCTCTTTCATTAAAAAGTGTTGAGTTTTGTAGTGATAATCACCCTTAAACATTGATCAAACGCGGTGCATACAGCCAACCCTTGCTTGTCTGGACACCAATCTAAGGAACTAATTGGCTGTGTTGAAATAGTACTGTTTTGTAGAAGAGTTAGATTACCCATGACTCCTTGATCTATGCCATCAGCGTCTACTATTTTTCGTTTCTCGGGATAATTGCTAAAATGATAAATCATAAATAGCAATAATGGTTAAAACTATGTGAACTAGAAGTAAAAATAAATATAAAAATTGTAGTTACTATTTCCAAAGACAAAGGCTTCCACTTCCTCCACAAGTAACAAATATTTCACGATTTTGTGGCAAATGTCTGACCAACCATACCGTTGAATTATGCGCCTAAAAACAATATTTACTTGTATTAAACTGAATCAAGAATATTTTATTCTTACACTTTAGCGTTTACCTTTTCAGTTAGATAAGCAAATCCTTTTTTGGGATGCTGCGTCTTTAAATCGAACAAATAAAATTTCGATTCTAAAGTGGTGGCTACTATCTTATTCATTGGAATGTCCTTCCTATCAAATTCAATACTGCAAACTCCATTTTTAAGATTACACTCGGAAAGAACGGACATTGTTTTCAGATCAAACATTTTTAAATCTCCATTATCGTAACCAGCAGCTACAACCCTTTCTTCAGAATTGTACGAATTTCCAAATGTAACCGCCCAACAATCCCTACGTGCTTCACCTTCCTTAGGCTCCATCACGGCAACCGGACGACCTTTTTGCCTAGGATCCCAAACCTTAACGCTTCCATCTTTGGAACCAGTTACTAGTTCTGGTGCTCCGCATCCAATGCTCTGTCCACCCACACCGTCGATACTGTTTATAATCTCATTGTGAGCACCAACCGTGTAAATTGGTATCGAAGGGTCTTCTAGGTTGTAGACGTTCAGTTTACCCTAATAAAGTTGACTTTAATTCTTCTGCATGTAGGAATAATAAATTGTTAAGATTCGAAACCTATTTAGTTCGTTCTAACGAATGTATTTTAGCATTTTCTTATCTTTATTGATACCTGGAAATCACCAGTCGCTAAGTATCTGTCCTTTAAACTGGACGCTTTAAAAGTTCCGCATTTTATTGGCTGTGATCTTTCAATGTCCTTAATAAGTTTCAATTCGCCGCTAGAGACTTCGTAGATTTGTATAATACCGCTTCCACGGGGCCGTGATCCCATAACCACAAACTTCGCGCTGCACGGAATCCATTTCGCATCGAATAATGAATAATTTACCGACTTCTCGATGTGACAAATTATCTGCGGCGTTTCAAGCTTTTCCATTTTCTCAAAATTAATTGTACGACAAGGCTGGTTTAGTTCCTAGGTAAAATTCGTGTAACTCGGAACAGTTTGAAGTATCCGTAAACAAACTGGTCTACCATCTATCGTAAAGCATTCAAAAACAGTATTCCGCGGAATTCAAGNAAAAAAAAAAGAAGATAATTACTAGCCATCGATTATTTTCTTAGAAAAGAGATAAAAATGGTGACATTGAGATACAAATTGAATTACTTCGTACCTTACGAGTCCGGNTTCGCGCTGCACGGAATCCATTTCGCATCGAATAATGAATAATTTACCGACTTCTCGATGTGACAAATTATCTGCGGCGTTTCAAGCTTTTCCATTTTCTCAAAATTAATTGTACGACAAGGCTGGTTTAGTTCCTAGGTAAAATTCGTGTAACTCGGAACAGTTTGAAGTATCCGTAAACAAACTGGTCTACCATCTATCGTAAAGCATTCAAAAATAGTATTCCGCGGAATTCAAGTTCGAATACACGCTTCGAATGTATACAAAATTTATTTTAGTATATCATACAACGCAATTATTTTATTTTATATGTACAGTATATTCGAGTTCGTTAAAAAATATAATTCAATCGTCTACTTCGGTGTCTTCATCTTCTGGCACATCAGTAGCATTAGGAGTATCTAATTTCTTCTTAAAAAGCTCAATGTACTTTAATAAACGCTTGTCGGAATCTGTTACCTGCAAAAAAAAATATGAATAAGTTTATGCACAAGTTGTAACACACAACTAGCAACATCTTATTTAAACAGAACATTTACCATTTCCATTACTCTGTTAATAGCTTCGCGTAGATTTTCTTTCGATGTGTTGTCATCTAATTCTAAATGCAAATCTTTTAAAGATTTAATCAGCGTTTCTTGATTAATGTTGCTAACAGGATTCAACAATTCAGAGAAAATAGTAAAGACGAGGTTGTTGTGCACGCAATAATTTTCCATGCTAGGCTTACGGATTTTAAACCTAGTCAAATTCAATATAAATCTCGATACTTCGTACGGATCGACTTCTTGCAACGGACTGATGTCCGGCGCGTTACACAGGATTTGCAATGTCGGCATATAAGCTTCCTCTAATAAGGCTTGAGCTTCGGGTACGCGTATAACAAAATTGTCGAAGAATCCGCTTAAACATTGTCGAAGATAAAAGTCGTTATCGTTCACAGGATTATAGCATAAAATGATCAACCTCGATAACAAACTCGAGCCACTGATTCGTCGATTGAGTAACAATTTGCAAAGGCCCTCGGCAGCAATTGTTCTTAATCCTTGATTCTGTTTTTAACAGAAATCTGTGTTACTTGTTTGAAATGAATTAATATTAGCGCATGTAGAATATATACTTACTGCATTATCCAATAATCCTGCTAGAATTTTAATGAAATTACAATTTCTCGTTTCTACCTCTGAATTTCGACCAGACGCTAAGCTAACTTCTGTGTCGGTCTCGGTAAATAATTTCGTGCGAGATTTTTCAGTTTTGTTAGTGATATTAGTATCATTCTCATTTGAATGTTCTAAAATATCGAAATGCTCAAGGCCGTAAAGTAATAGGAGATCAAAAATCCCTTTTAAAGTCACGACCCAAATATCTATGTTCTCTTGTTCTAGAGAAAATTGTAGGAATAACATCATGATATGTTGTTTCGCTAATTCCTTGTCCAATATGCAACAAATAGTGACCGCTTTTAACGCTAATATGTGTACTTTATCATCCGGATGCTGAAAAAAGAAACTACATTGAGTGATTTTTAATTAAATAATATTTATACTTTGATTAAATGCTCACGTCTAAACTATCAAGTGCTATTTGCATAAGACTTCTAAGCGTCGGCGTTAATGCAGTCACAGACTGCATCATTGTACATATTATGCTCAGACATTTTATCATTGTTTCTGGATCGCTCTTTTCTTTGATCTCTTCGTTAATCGTGACTGATACTTGAGGTTGATCTGATAATTTCAGTATTTTCTCACTTAACTCGTTTATTTCGTTTTTTATACTGTCCGCTTTCAAATACTGCCTCTCTTGTATAGCTTGGTATTCTTCTTCTTTCAGCTCTAACATCTGTACCTTAAGTTTTGCTCTCTGAAAAAATTTTAATTCTTGTTAGGATTTAACATTGGTAGATTTATTCGTATCATTTAAAAATTACTAACTTACTTGTAAATTAATCAAATGCTGTTGCTCTTCCGAAACTTGTGTAATTACAGTTTCTTTCAAAGGCAATCTAATTTCACTTATTATATTAGCTAAAGTGTCCAATCTGCTGTTTACGTCCGGTATAACTTTTTGCAAATGTGTTACTACGCATTCGACAATTTTCTCAGTACAGTAATTGTTCATTAAAGTATTACATATTAAATCGTTTAACTTTTTTCTTCCAACTTCGTCGGATAAATCGTACGTTGTTGCTATTTCAAATAATTGTAACAGAATAAATTTCTGCATTTGTTTCACCCATATTTCGTTCTGTTGCGCGGATATAGAATCGAGGAAATCAGAGATGTAAGTGCAAAACATTGATAATTCTGGTAAAATTCTTTCCAAATCTTCTGCAGATTTTTGTTGAAGATGCTTTACTAAACATTTCCAATACAATATATTTTCACTGACCAACTTATCTATCGGAATTACTTTCGTCTCTTTGTCTATCGGTAATTGTTCTATTAAAACATTTAGCGCCGTGTCCCTGGTCGAGTAAAAATTAACACATTTATTATTTGAAACAAGTCTTTAGCTGTAGACCATTATAAATAATTACACACGAGTTAAATACTTACTTAAATAAAGTCTCCAAAGCTAAAACGGATACGTCTGTACCAATTTCAGCATCAAGGGCTCTTACCAAACTAATAAATTCACCGTTGAAGTGTCTCAACCATGCCGGTAATAAAACATTTTTAACAGTTTTCCTAACCATTTCAGATCTGTCTTTCAGACCATCGTTTAGTAACATATCTCTCTGCGTAATGGTTAAAGATCTCACTGTCACCTTACCGATAAAATTATATGCCATTTTACGAACAGCTTCATCCACATCCCTGGTCCTTCTCAACGCTACTTGCAAAGTGCTTTGATTTTTTCCCATGCTCATTAATACCGCTCTACGGACTTCAGCTTTCGGATCTTTGGTCGCGTGAAATATATACATTTTTATAATCGGACACTGATCGTCTGCTGGATCTTGAAGTCTGTGTAGAGCAAAAATTGCTTGAGCTCTGACTTTTGGAGACTTGTCCAACAATCTGTCCATCATAGAGACGGTAATTTTATCGCAGAGGGCATCATCCATGAAAGCTTGATCGCCCATTGAATTTAATAATATATTCAGAAAATGGCAAATACGAAATCTCACGCCTGGATCTTTCGCACAATGATTTGTTAGGACAAAATCAAACAGCATGTTCAGAAACGGGCATAAAGGTTCCTCAGACTCGTTATCATCTGTGACCGTGTATAAATTGGCGGCAAATTTAGCGACAAACTGCAAAGTATTTTCAATTTGTGGGTGCCGCTGGGCGATACTTAGCGGGATCCTGAAGCATGACGCGAAACATTCCCAAAATTCTGACAGATCGGTCTGAAATCGAAAGAAAAATGATTAAAAATTAAATTTCAATTTGAATTACAACCTATTCTCACCTGTTCGTAAAATTTTTTCAATTTCTTCAAATTACTCTGATGACAAGTTTTATTAAACTGGACATTATAGAATATTTCGTTTATAGTTGTTTTTGCTTTTCGCTTCATACCCATTATAAACTGCACAATTATTGCTTTAAATATGAAATTTACACATGTAGAAAACGCTATACGGCACAAAAACAATAAAACGGTAATTTTTCAAATGTCTTACCAATAGTTCAATTTTTTCCCTAGATAAAATTACCTAAAATTTGTATTCGAATGTGCAAGAAATTGAATAGAATTGTACAATTCTAAGTAACTTATCCTATTATGCGAAAATAAAACTAATAATGTTATATCTCTTCTTTCACAATTAAAATTTTAAACGTATACGATGAAATCGATGGAGAAACAATTTTTATGTTTAAGTTGGTACAAGAAAAATTGTGTTGGCAATACAATTATGTTTACAAACATAACCTTACGCTACTTAAAAAAACTCTTATTTACATGTATTAGATTAAGTATTAAGAAGGTAACAAAAAATTAGTAAAATCATTTGTTTTATTAATGATAGGTAAATAACAATTTAAGGAACAATGGACGTAGAAAACGATACAAATAAGCAAGAGGTAATTTTTTTTAATTCAACAAAGTACTTAATAAACTCTTAAGAAAGGATTCGTATGTAATAAATCATTTTAACAATTTTTTTCTTTTTTTATCCCACAGATAAAATTCGATTTACCACCTATTTGGCCCGATATTGAAACCGAATTGAAAGATTATATCGTATGTCTGGATAATCTTCCGGTATATCATTTAGACAATGCACAATGTTATTGGCCAAGAAAACCTGATATTTTGTCTCTTTTGAATTGTGATTCAGCACCGCTTGGTACCATGTTAAAATTTGATCGTGATCCTGTTACCGGAAAGATTAAAGAATTGCAGGAGGTTCCTTTAAAATCGGCAGGCGAAACTGCGCAAAATTCAATGTCTATGACTCGTGCACCAGGCCAAAACACCGACCCGCTTAGAGGTATTTGATAGAAAGTATTCTACAATAAAATGTACACATTTTTTTAAAGCGTTAAATTAATATTTTACGAGCTACCAATATATGAAAACTTTTTCTAGGGAACACCAGTAATATTCCATTTTGGCCGGGCGGTTTCGACGAACCCGAGATGATAGTGGATCCATCGATGGAGGAAATTGACTTTGAAAACAATTTGAGAACCTTGGCGAAAGGATTTAGTGCCGGCATAGAATTTAAAAGTGATAATTGTACTCCAAGGGAAGGAGTAACAGAGGAACAAGAATCAAAGGGATCAGAGAAAAATGAAGTTGAAAGTATGGTAGATAAAATAAACGTAATGTCTATTGTAAACGAAGAACGAAATGAATTTGATTTTTGGGAGTCGGAAACGAAAGAAATTAAGGAAGAGGAGAAAATGGAAACTTCGAAGGTCGAAGAGTCAGCGTTTGATGAAATTTCTTCGTTATTAGAGAATATTCCTGTTTTAAAAATTTCGGAAATACGCGCGGAGAGCGCCAAGTCAGAGTGGGCGGAACAATTGGACGTGTCCGTTCCGATAACTGACTTTGAGAAACAAATTCCTCAACTAGCAATGAGTTTTCCATACGAATTAGATACTTTCCAGAAACAAGCTATTATTAAGTTAGAAGAAGGCTGCAACGTTTTTGTTGCCGCTCATACCTCGGCTGGAAAAACGACAGTTGCGGAATATGCAATTGCGTTAAGTCAGAAACACATGACGAGGTAAAAACTAGCATTTTAAATAATAAATTTTAGTTTTAATTAATGATACTAATTTGGATTATTTTCAGAGTGATTTACACGTCTCCTATAAAAGCGCTTTCAAATCAAAAGTATCGCGATTTTAAAAGGAAATTCGACAGCGTGGGACTGTTAACAGGAGATTTACAAATTAATTCAAATGCTTCGTGTCTTATCATGACCACAGAAATTTTACAGTCTATGTTATATTGTGCATCAGAAATTTTAAGAGACTTGGAATTTGTTATATTTGACGAAGTGCATTACATCAATAACGACGAAGTAAATAAAAATTCTCTGCTACGTTTTTGTTAATTATATGTTAAAAATCAATTGTAAATACATTTCATTGCTTCATCGTATTTTAGCGCGGTCATGTTTGGGAGGAAAGTGTGATCCTTTTACCGCAAACAGTTACTATAGTAATGTTATCTGCAACCGTGCCGAATCCTCTAATATTTGCCGATTGGGTTGGTCGTACGAAAAAGAAAAAAATGTATGTAATAAGCACTGTGAAACGACCTGTACCGCTTCAACATTATTTATACACCGGAACTGATGGTAAAACCAAGAACGATAAATTTTTGATACTGAATGAAAGAGGTCAATTTTTATTGGATGAGTAATTATTGATTCTTTTTATCGTTGCTTTGACGCATAAATTTCTATTTCATAATTTTTTTAACGATCCGTACAAATATTATTTCAGATGGTACAAAGCAAGCAATGCAAAAAGTTCGAAGAATCAGTCGAATAAAAATGTTAAACCCGTTAAAAAGAAAGCAATGCAACAAAAGATGACTCCGAAACAGAAGCAAGTATTGTGGATTGCTTTCATAAGTCATCTAAAAAACCAAGTACGATTGAAGTATTTGTATCGAAAAAATTTCAATTATTTACGTTTCCGTAAATAAATAATTTGTTTTCTCGTTCCAGAATATGTTGCCCGTCGTTATTTTTATGTTATCGCGGAAACAGTGCGATTTGAGCGCTGTGTTATTAAGGAATGTTGATCTTACAACAGAGACTGAAAAGCACACAATTAGAGCTTTCTTCCAACACAATATTCGGCATTTAAAAGGCACCGACAGACAATTGCCACAAGTACTTATGATGCAAGAATTACTACAAAGTGGAATTGGTATCCATCACAGTGGTATATTACCTATTTTGAAAGAAATAGTAGAAATGCTTTTTCAAAATGGTGTTGTGAAGGTCGGTTTCTAAATATATGTTTTTAAATAAATTTTTAACGCATTCCCTTCTTTTTGCTCGAGACTAACAAATTTTTATATTTACGATATTATAGTTACTGTTCGCGACAGAAACATTTGCAATGGGTGTAAACATGCCAGCTCGTACTGTAGTTTTTGATTCGATTACAAAATATGACGGTACTAATTTTCGGATACTCTACCCTACCGAATATATTCAAATGGCTGGCCGAGCTGGCCGCAGAGGTCACGACACAGCTGGGATGGTTATAGTCATGTGTCCAACATCGGTGCCACATTTTCACGAATTAAAAAATATGATGTGCGGACAAGCTCAGAAATTAGAATCGAAATTTAAAGTAACATACTCTATGGTTTTAAATCTAAGAAGGTTGAACGAATCGGTAACAGTCGAAGCAATGATGAGAAGATCTTTTAAAGAATCGTCGGTAGCCATTAATCAGAATACCTATGAAATTAAATTGCAGAAAGCACAAAATGAACTATCGAAATTGCCACCGTTAACCGATGTACAAAAAAAATTGTCCGATTTTTATCGGGTAGCTGTTAATTATCTAGAATACCTTAAATATTTGAAACCTTTTTTTTACGAGACACAGAAAAAAGCAGTGAAGAATTTAACACCAGGCAGGGTATTGTTGATATCGTACAAAAGTCACTATAACAAATTAGCTTTATTACTGAGCACTGTTCAAAGTAAAGGCAGCAAGCAATATAGGGTATTGATTCTTACAAATTCTGAGGCACCAAAATCTGCCGAAGAAGCATCGTTGGAGGAAAAAAATCGGACTGTTAAGTCGGAAAAATGGTACGACATTGTTGCTCTCACGAAGAAAGGAATATTTATACCAGTTGGAGTTCCATCGGGCGAAGTGTTGACCGTAGCAGCGTGGAATATATTAGAAATAACAAGTTGCCAAATTAAGATAGATTGGAGTCTGATTCTGGCAAATTGGGAGAAAAGACAAATATCAAGATTTAAGTAAGCAAACTTAAATTGAATCGTGTTTAATTTATATCTTGCAAAATATTTAAACCTAAGTTATTTCTAGAGACGAGCCTCCTAGCCAAACTTATAATACAGCTATACAAGAATTAATGACATTATCTCTTAACGCTTCTCGCGATTTTTCCGTTCTACAACCGTGCACGGAGATGAAAATGAATTATGACGTTGATATGAAGGTACAACATTTGTTATATTTAAAAAATGCGATGTACGATATGAACTGTACAGAGATGTCAAATTTTGAGGAGCAATTCGAAATTGTATTCGAACGAAGCGAATTAGAAAGTGAAACAAATAAGCTTCAGCTGAAACTTAGCGACGAAGGATTAAGCTTGTATCCAGAATACACAAATGCTGTTGCACTTCTTAAAGATTTAGGATATATTGATAACGATGAAAGAGGTTTGTATTTCGATACCGTAAAAATGATTAATGCCAGCCAATGATGTATAATAATTTTACTTGATATTTTACAGTCGCGTTAAAAGGTCGAGTTGCTCTACAAATGGGAACTAACGAATTGTTAATCACAGAGCTCATTCTGAAAAATGTACTGACCGTGCTTCAACCAGCTGAAATAGCAGCATTGTTATCTGCCTTAATATTTCAACAACGAACTAGTGTTGAACCAAACTTAAAACCGGAATTAAAGAGGGTACATTTTCTTGATTTAACGATTTACATTGTTTCAAACATTAGTTTTACCACCATGTTTAAATATTTTTTTATCGTAGGGTTGTGAAGTAATAAAACAAATACATTCTGAGCTAGAAGCTTTGGAACAACATTATCAGTTAGCAACATTGCAGTCATTGAACTTTGGTTTAGTGGAGGTGGTTTATGATTGGGCACAAGCAAAATCATTTGCTGAAATTATGGAAAAAACAGATGTACAAGAAGGAATCATAGTACGTTGTATTCAACAATTAAGCGAAACGTTACGAGACGTTAAAAATGCAGCCGTCACTATAGGAGATCCCGTGTTAAAGGAAAAAATGGAAGAAGCTTCTACAGCCATTAAGAGGGATATTGTTTTTACCGCATCTTTGTATACTCAAAATTGATCATTTAACGAAACCTATGTACAATAATTTATTTATATATGTAAATGTTTAGAATATTTTCAATTTCGATCGATGAGAGATATGTATATTTTTATAACTTATACACCGTTTATGAAGCATACGTTTGAAAAATGTACAGTATAATATTTCTTTACTACAAAGTGTTGGAATTCAGTTCGGTCTTGTAAATTATATTCCTTTATAGATATATAATAAAAGTACAAACAAATGGAATAAAATTGTTATTAGTATTGAACAATTTTTTTAATTTACAATGCTTATTGGTAAAAAATATTATCCTACGTTTTATTTTCAGATATTATAATGCACGTTGATCTGTGTTATTTAAATTTCCTTGGCCTTTATTTGTCTCGGAAATGCATATCCATTGTCCTTCGGTATTTTCGCGCCAAAGAGATACCTTGTTATCTCCACCGCTAATTGCTAAAATACCTCCGGTTAACGACCAGCTGACGTTCCAAATGACATCGTCAAAAACATTGAGGATGGTTGGTGTCCAGCTGGTATAGTCATTGGAGGTCCATACAATTACGCGACGGTCTTGTGAACAGGAAGCCAAAGCAGCTTTGGACGGTCCAACTGCTGGTGCCCACGCAACATCCCTTACCTGTAAGCAACAATATATTAATTTACTCTATTTCTTTAATCAACGTCTTTAAAAATTACAGAACGGCAAATAATTTACCCAATCGCTATGCGCTTCAAGTTTATCCTCTTCGATCCACCTATCGCCTTCTTCTTTCCAAATTTTAACTAAGTTGTCGCAACCTCCCGTAGCTAATCTCTTAACCGGTCCATTTCTTTGCGCCCCGCTTGCGTCGAAACTAGGCTCAATAGCGGGACACCAGCTCACAGCGTTGCATCCAATGGTATGAGCGTTTGTAATTTTTTGCGTATCCCACGTGTCTCCGTTATTAGTAAGTATAGAAACTGAACCGTCGGAGCTACCGCAGGCTAAAATTAAGCCAAACTCGTGCGGTGCCCAAGCAACTGAATTAACAGAGGAATCGTGACCGGTATGTTCATAAATCTTGGTCCATTCTCCTAGTTCTTTCCAAATGATTACTTTCCTGTAACAAGAAATAACATGAAGCGACATTAAGATACAACAATTCGCGTTATTTGTATTACAATTTGTATAAAACAAAATGTATAAAGTATTAAAAAAAAAAAAAAAGAGTAACATACCGATCGTAACTACAAGACGCTAAAAGGTTTCCAAATTTTGGATGCGCCCAAGTAACCTGCCACACCGGTCCGACGTGACCTTTGAGATCGGCCACTAAACTCTGCGACCCGTTTTTTAAATCAAAAATTTTAACCGAGTTGTCACTGGAACAAGTTGCTAACCTCAAACCGTAATAATCCATTTCCGCGTCATGAATCATGTCTTCGTGGCCGGTATCAACCGTATTTAAAACGGACACCATTTTTGTAGTACCTTTTTTATTCAAATTTTTACAATTGTCTCTAAAAATTACAAGAGAATTAACGCTTGATTGTAAGAACGTCGAAGAGGTTATGTTGTTCAATGCCTGTCACTTACGTGGAAGCATGTGCGCACTGATGGTTAACGCACAGCTACTTTTGCGCAGCTCGCGCGCATACAAATGTCAGTGAAGTTTCATACGAGACACTAGTTCCCGGGCTGTGCGCTGGGGCGCCAAGTGGCGCTGCGCATGGATCTCTCACGATGCCGCGATATATTTCGATTTTCCACTGAAATGACAGCCCGCGTGGTTTCAGAATCGAACAATCGATGCTATTGATGCGATCGTAAGAAATTAAAATACATCTTTCTTTCATCTTTTTAACCTAACCAGTGTAACCACGCCGATCATGCACTGCAACTAAGTAGGTCTGATTTATAATTTTGGGCGCGGTGAACGTAAAAGATTTAGGAGCCATTGACGTAAAAATTAAATGTAAGTTTTTTCATTCTTACATCGATCAATCTTAACAGTGATAAAAGAACATAAACTACACATTATTTCCTCGGTATTGAAAGAATGACGAGACCAAGCATTCGTCGGAAATATTTATATAAAAAATTAAACGCTCAGGGAGTGCTTTCTTTTTTTTCTTTTTTTTTGTTTGTTACAGACGAAACAATTACTACCATTCACAATCTTAACACTAGAACTATCGAACAAGTCAAAATGACTTGTTCATAATTTCTTATAGAAATTTTAGAAATTTACAATAATGAATTTTTCAGGATTTTCCGCAATTTTTTTGTAAAAAATATGCATAAAGAATTGTTATTCTTATTATAGGTATTTTTCGAAATACCTATCATTTTGCTTTCTTTGGTTCAAATAACTCTATTTTAATCGTCGGTAGTTCTAGTGTTAAGTTTCAAGATATACCGCACTGTTCCTATTTAAACTAAAATAATTTCATACATCGGATATCTTGTTACATTGCACGCACTGTTACAAATAAATCACTGTAACGAATTTCCTTCGTTATTTAATTAATTAAACTTAAACGTGTTACAGATTAATTTACAAACATCATCAAACTAATACCCAACTTTAACTTGAATCACATCGATTTAACGTACGATTTTACGGATATTTGATCGACATCCATCGTTAACTTGTCCTAACATTGGTCACCAGAGCGTTGCCGGAAACACGCCGCTCGGAACACGTTACTTGCTCCGTGTGGCCGTCCCTGACGCACACAAACGGAATTAGTTCATCGTAATTCACGAAACTACGGTGCAACATAACATAGAATGTTCGTGCAAGCTTGTGCCTTCGGGCACGCCGATAATGACAAGGCTTTTGGCGTTGTGTTGATAAGATGGATAATTGATATATGTTCCCTAGACACACGTATACAGTATCGTGCAAAAGACTTAGAACGTCCGTGTCACTAATCTTATAATAGCAATTAAACGTATTTTCAAGAACCATTGTTAGAGAATATTATATATAAATTAATTTTGGAATATTGTCTTCGGTACGTTGATCTAAGACTTGTGCACAGTACTGTATACACGGTATACACGTACGTGGTACATAAATACAGTCAGCCACAAAAGTCTGCATACACTTCCATGAATTTGAAATCTTACAACCAAGATGATGATAAATTGTATGTTAATTAAATATGGACGCATGTTAACACTGGAACTACCGAAGCGATCGAAATGATTTGTTTGTAATTCTTCGTATAAATTTTATAAATTCAGAATGGTATACTTTTAGAGATCTTCAGAAATTTTCTGCAAGGAATATGAAGAAAGATTTATTTATTTCTCAGATACCTATCATTTTGATTTCTCTGATACAAATTAGTCTGCTTCAATCATTGATAGTTCTAGTGTTAAAAAAAAGTAACACTATGTATGAAATAATGAAAGGTAAAAAAAAGTATGCAGTACAATGTGACAAAAGTGAACTTACGAAGTTGAAATTGTTAAAAAATAGTATATCTAATGTATCAATATTTTTCAGGTCCTGCATTGTCATCGACAACAGCCTGTAACCCTTTTGGTATTGATTAAATTCGACTCAGGCCTCTGTTAAAAAAATTTTCAAAGATTTCTCATCGGTAATATTGTATTTCTTCTTTTATTCGACAACTTAATTAAGTCTTAATGTATTTAATTCAGATCCAGTTTGGGATCGTGTATTTTTTATATGTATTTAATTTAATTATATTTAACGTGTCTCGTTACGATAGAAACTCAACAAGTCCGGTGTACAAAATTCGATGAGTGTACGCAGACTTTTGCGACCGACTGTATTAGTAACATATATGTCGAGGTAACATGTAACGCTACGAGGGAGCTATAAAATTTTCAATATGCTGTACGGTCGAGTGACGATTACTGTGACCGCTAATTACGTTTATCCCTACAGGCGGTAATGAAATAACGATTGGAATTGTTTATCGATTCGAAGTAGAGAGAACATTGATCCATTGATGAGTTAGACGGAATAACCGATGGAAGAAGAAACGAACACGATAGTTCCGCTTCCTTATGTTGATCTTTCCTACTGCAATAACTTCTGACTGTGTACCCGACGAAGGGAACGTATGACTGGCATACGTTAGAAAATTGAACATGCGCTACGACGTTCGCTCGATGTTTCATAAGAAAACTTTCAACATTGTTTAACGAGCCCGATAATATTGAATCATAAAATTGAGGGCATAAGTGCAGCGAGGGCGTGAGGTTGTCTTAAGATATTTAAAGAAGTTTATTCTTCTCGAGTTTTATTCCAATATTTTTTAAATTGAAGAAAATGGAGCATTCTGAATATTTAAGTAACACTATCTTTAATTTTTTAAACGTTGTTTTCTCGTAATTGGTATTTTTGTACCCATCCGTTAAAGAAAAAATATTCTCTCTAAGTTTCATTACAATATTTTTACTATGCTCAATTTTCTGAACGTTGTTTTCCCGTAACCACTTTGTATTTTCTTGCACTCACGTTCTGCTTGCAGATAACCCCTCAATTATTTTTTATTATTAGTATTCTTCATCGAGGTAACAGTGTTTACATTGCAGACAATGAAGAATGTATTATACCAAGGCCCTGAGTACTAGTCATTCGTCCCTGACGCAGGTGTAACATGCATATAATGCATTCATGAACTTTTCCTGATTCACAAGAAACTATACGTACCGCTAGCTTACGTACGTAGCACAGGTTTACGACTTTGTCGCGTTGCTTTTATTTCTCTAGCGGGAACGATATAATGCGGCGTTAAAAATAGTGATCGCTTATTAAAATTACATTATTCGTGTTTCGTAGGATGCTGATGAAAATGTAGGTCTCCGTTCTCCGGCTTTTATGGAGAGGACGTAAGAGACGCGTAACGTTGTAACTGTATAGTTAGTTTGAGGTTTTAACGAAGGATTCCCAGGATACATAAATAGTAAATGTTAATACTTGGTAAATAATATTATAGTAATTATCACAGGTAAATTACACTTTGTGTACTCCATTCCATATCACTTATCCTTTTAACTCTTTTATTACAAAAAATTTATTTATGCGCTCTCAAAAATTATGTTTTACGTAGCACTGAATTATTTTTATTTTTGTATACCGTGTTATATTATAATTCATTACACAGTATACCTAAATTTATATACGTATATTTCTTACATATACGCTGTTAAAAATTAATTAGTCGTTATCTATGGCACCGACTTATTTTTATTTTTATTTTAATACACTCTGTTATATCAGAATTCATTACACGGTATATCTAAAGTATACGTGNTTTTATTTTAATACACTCTGTTATATCAGAATTCATTACACGGTATATTTAAAGTATACGTATATTTCTGTTATATTAACACTAAAACTACCAAAGCGATCAAACAACCGGCTCATAACGTCCCACAAAAATTCTATAAATTTTCAACGCTTCATTCTCAAGCACTCTCCACAATTTTCTCTAAAATGTATGGCTAAATATTTGTTTCTCTTGCCTTACACGTTTCTCCAAATATCTATTATTGCAACTTCTTTGGTATAATATTTCTGTCCTAGGTATTTTTAGTATCAATCGATACCATAAATGCTTTTATTTCCGAAGACACCGCAGCGAGAGACTTGATACAAAAATTTCACCCATATATTTTCGCGTTTCATCTTGAATATCCAACAAAAAAAAGGTAAAGAAATGGAAAAAAAGATATTCGAGTGTCTTCGATGTTACCAATAATAACTGTTACCGTAGTTTTCTCAAGGTTCGTTAGCTTAACAACCGAAAAATGTGACCTCGTGCTCGAGAGAGTGGCTGACTCGTACGGAAATTCAGGGCGAAGGTTCCAGAGGTTCCGGTTACGATACTCGCTACAGGTCGCCGCCGTGTACACGTTGGTATCGCTGCAAGATCCGGGCGAAGGAGTATCAGGAAGAATGGAAAGGGGAATGTCGGTCACTGGGCCTTTCCTTGCGATGACGGTACTCCGTTTAGCGCCTCGGGGCCACCTAGGAATGTTGGAACAGCATACAACTTGAAGAGCCTCATCTTTCTCTCTCTCTCTGTTTCTATTTCCATCTTCCTCTGTACCCTCCTACTTCTCTAAATTGGTAACATTCGCGTTTGCTTCTATCCGGCGCGCATCTCCACTTGGAATGCTGCGAAATAAATTTGATGCACGATGTGCGATCGTGTGATAGACTCGCAGTTGATTGAACATAGATTGTGGATACGTTCTACGGAACATTATGACTAAATTGATGATTTATGTACGCGGTTAACCTTGGAATGCTATTCATGTTCACGCATTCAATCTTATTTTTTATTAATTGTGGGATGCAAGGTGATGAGATAATATAGTGGGAACTGTAGTGGTGAGGAAAATTATAATAACTGTATTTGTGGTCGATTTAAATTGCTGTCTGATGATCTGTAAGCGTTATGTCATATTTTAACGATGTGCAAGGAAAATCTAAGATATGTAAAGTAGTAAAGAAAAAAGTTAACGAAGAGATTGATATGTAAATAACTGTACTTCAAGCTTGTTATAATTTTATCTTGCGAGAGAAATTAAATGTCAAGTAATTAATTTTCTAGAAACATCAAAAAATTTACAAAACATGTGAACTCGAAAAATTAAAGTAGCGTTCCAGGGTTAAGAATTTTATAGTTACGATATAATTTTATAATCGACCTTCAATTTTTTCCGCAAATATTTTTCTTAAAAAAAAGAAAAGAAAAAACGTACAAAAATAAATCGTTCGGATGATCGTTTAATTAAACTTCTATCCCGAACTGGTTTCATTTAATTAAATTTCCACTTAAAACATCTTTTGATCAAACAGTAGTCCCATCCTTCTTTTTCTATTAAAACAAAGTCGTTTCTCGGTGCATTTCAATATTACCATGCTTTTGACGTACCGAAAAGCCTAAACACACAGAACCACCTTTTTAATTCCAACCAGCTTCAAAGCGTCCTCGTTGCAGCTCGATATTTACCGCTCTCCGCAGGTGTTACACTTTTTCGGGTCGGTTACATAAAACCGTACGAGGCCGAAGCTCGTATTTAAGTAATACGCGCAGCTTACTAAATCTCCACCGGCTCCCTTTTAAATTTCTCGACCTTTCATGTGCCTAAGGAAACGTCGAACAAAGATTCTAACGCAAATTGTAAAACGCGTTTCTTATCTTTTCAGCGTCGTCAGCAACGCGAGGAGGGATACACGAAGAGGATCTCGTTTGAGGAACGAGAACGTTTACGTTTCTTCGAACGACGCCGGTTTCGTTTGCACGTTCGCGCGACGGGGCCGATGAACGGGAGCAATGGACGATCGTGAAACGGCAACGCGAAACGGCAACGTGAAACAGCAACGCGAAACGGCAATGCGAAACGGGCGCGGTTCGCTGCATATTTCCATGCCGGTGTAGTCCAGGATAACGCGAGTACCGTAAAGGTGAAGAAGCGGGTCGTTGCCGGATCGAATTCCGCGCGTACCAGCCCGAGCCACATTAATTTTCAGCGTGCGCGCTAGAATTACACCGGATCCTTTCGTTTGAGAAAAATGGTAAAAGGTAAGAAAGACGGTTGTTGCACAGTTCCACCGATTCTCCTCTATCTCTGTTCCTCTTTCAGCCTGGCTCTCCTATCCGCGAATGCAGTGGCTGCAACCGCACTTTTTCGTGTCTACAGGCAATACTGCGGGAGTACCGTAAAGTTGGAGGAGCAATACGTTCCAGAATCGAATTCCGGACGTGTCTGTGTGAGCCACATGAATTTTTCCCAGCATCCCTACTACCTGCGTGAGTATTACACTGGCTGTACTTGAATAAGAGAGAAAAGAAAAAGAAGCGAATGGGAAGGATCAAACTGAAAGAGACTAAGAGGGATACGTATCCATCGTTCGGATACACGAAGAGACCGAGCCTCTAGCTTCCGAAGGCTGTTGACTGCGACATGGCGTAATTTCGGATGGTTTTGGGTCATCTGGTCGATCGATGGCCCGTTTCATTTATTATTGAAATGTAAGCATTGAACGTAACATCATCAATTTTTATGCTTCCAGGTGATAGCCGCTGAATCGACGCGCGAAACGTTTTATGGGGAGTTGGTTGTGCCATAGGTGTTGGTCGGTTGGGCGTGCGATAGAGGAATGGCTGCATGATCGATATTTTAGATAGTTTGGTAGGTTTTGTGGTGATAATTTATTTGAACAGGGTTGTTGGTCGATAGGAGTGTATTGTGATTTAAATGTCAGGTTAATGATTCTTTACGGTGAACGAAATGGGAGATTACACGAGATAAAAGTGGCGAGTTAAGTTTTTGTTTGGGTAGAGTTGAAAAATAAATGGTTTGCTTCAGCGGTATTAATGGGAGAAAATATTTTTAAGGTTTATAGAGATTTCATTGTTTTATTTACTCGAGTAAATCAATCTTGACGAAAATTCTTGAGACTCTAATTTTGATAATGAAGATAAAAAGGATAAAACTTGTAATTAAAAAAGGGACCATTTGGTTAATTAACCATTAACCATTTGGAAAAAGGGAACCATTAAAAAAAGTAGGTTGATCGTTGCTAAAAACAATTCTCATTCCCAGATTTTTATCCCGAAAAAACGTAAAATCAGTAACTAAAAAATCCTCGCAAAAATATCTGATAAAAATGTGAAAAAAAAAAAAATTAACGAGCTTAACAAAAAGTAATACCATGTAACTGTAGAAAAAAAACCCCCCCCAAAAAAAAAAATCAAACAACCAAGCGAAATATCCCAAATACGTAACCATGCGAAACAAAAATTTTTGCGGATCGATTCATGCTTGAGATCCAATTAAATTCCATAAATTTAATTAAATGATATCAACTCGGTATTAAGTAAGTTATATCGGTTTAAAAATTCAAGATCTTACTCTAAGATTTTAATTACATAAACTTGATACTAATTATGTTGGATTAATTCGAAAATTTAAGATCTTACTCTAAGATTTAAATTATGTAAACTTGGTACTAATTAAGCTGCCTTAATTTAAGCATCTAAATTAATACGTAAACTTATAATTAGTTTGAAATTTAATTTCAATTATCCAAATTTTATACAAACTAAGATTTTAAACAAATATAACTTAATATTAACTTCGTATAATTTTAACTCGACAATAAAATAACAGACGCTGGCGAATTTCAGATGGCAAGATTCTCGAATGCGAATAATCGAATCCAACAGGATCGGCGTAGCCCGTTTCCCGGTGTTACGCCGGTGTCCAGAGACTGGCGTACGTCGACGGCCGTAGAATTCTAGAAGGGGGTCATCATACGAGGCCGGCTCCGCCGAACGCACCGAGCCAGGACAGTATACGAACGTCATTCGGCGCGGACTGAGCGGCGAAAGGCGCGTTACCTGCGAGCGGTACCACAATTTCGAATCCGTACTCTGCTCTATCGTGTCTGGTTTCTTTCTATCGCCAAAAATTGGAACAGAGCTTCGATACAGTGCAACGACTGGCGTACACGGTTCTACAAACCGATCAAACTTCCGACGAGGACAGTGTAATAAAACACGAGGAGAGATTTACGAATATTTTAACGAAACAACAGAGGATTAACCAGCTGCACGTCTGCACGCGTCCGAATTATAGCAATCGAGGTGAGCACGCAAACTTTGGATCGATTTTTCGATTACGATTTCATTCGATTTTTCATCCGTTGCAAAATTCTGTGCTCCGTGAAATCTGCATCCGGTTGATTCAACTTTTTCTTTCCTTTTTTATTTTATTTTATCTTTTATTGGCACGGTTCACTGGAAACGATTATTGGATATTTTTTTGAAAACTGTATTGTTTCTATTTTTAAGGGTTTTTTTTTGCAACGATTATTTGAATGGAGAAAATGGAGACACAGAATGTTGCGATGGATCTTATTTTAGTTTTTATAGACGTGGCTTCTTTGCCGCGGTTACTCGCTGTTTTATTTACGAGAAGAGAAATTATTTTCTGTGTCGAGAGCACGACCAATTTGCGAGACCGTGGACTGAAGTGACTTGGCGCGAGTGTGCACCTATGTTTAGTTGTCTTCTTATTCTGGTTGATTAAAAATGCCCCGCGAAAAACCGCCTCGCCTAGCGCACTGGAAACGCCGACTTCGTCCGCACGATGTTCATTAAATTTGCATTATCCTCGCGGCAGAATTTCTTTTCACGTTGGAGCTCTGCAATTTTTTAACCGTATATCAATTATATGTGCATACGGACCAAACAATTTCTTTTATTCCACNCGCCTAGCGCACTGGAAACGCCGACTTCGTCCGCACGATGTTCATTAAATTTGCATTATCCTCGCGGCAGAATTTCTTTTCACGTTGGAGCTCTGCAATTTTTTAACCGTATATCAATTATATGTGCATACGGACCAAACAATTTCTTTTATTCCACGTAGAAGAGGTACCTCTTGCTTTTTTAAATTCTTGCCGTTTATACTTAGCGTTCGAAAAATTCTTTCGCTAATACCGCAAATGAAAAAGAAACGCTTCTGCGATTATGCGCGACCTTTTTCTAATCCTTTATAAATTCCGGCTTATTAACTCGTATCGAAAATGCCACTTGTTTGCCTCGTTCGGAAACTGTCGTTTTTAAATGAATAATTCCTTCCATTTATTCGTTCGTTTATTCATAATTTATGTAATTAATAGCAGCTAAAGTATAACGTTACAAAATTTATCTCGCGTTTATCGAGAAACTGTTTCTTTTTTTTATTCGTGTCATTTGTTTCAAATGCGCGATGTATGTTACATTTTTATTAAATAGTTTGTTGCAATGGAATATTCAACACCGATAGCGCTTAAAAGTAGATCCTGCTTTTCCAACGTTAACTCTGCTACGGTCCCTCGAATTCCTCTCGATTTAAACGCGCTCTTGTTTCACTGAAAAAGAAATGCTTAATTTTGCTAAAAAATGTGTCTTTAACACAATAACTGAAACAAGGAGATTCGCGTAACAGACGATAGATTTTTTACATACTTCTCGAAATTAGAAAATCTTTTCAACGAGTAAAATTGGATCGGAGATAAAAAATGATCGAAGGAGAGCAGTAGGGTTAAAAAGAAATCGTTCCTCGAGAGATTAAAATATTAGTTAATTATCTCAAACACGGTATAACGTAACAATACCCTAGATATTCTTCCATGCGATGCATTCAGAGTATCCAAGCCGAAAATGAAATTAACCTTCAGCTATTTTCATTCGTAATCCCGCAACGCAGCAATTACACCGTTTCTTGCACCGGAAAACCGAAAAAACCAGCGGAATAAACCGGTGGGTAACGTGTGCGCGATTTTCCATGTTTATTTATCATCGTTTCGTTTCTTCTTTCTTTTCTCTTTTTTTCTTCTTCTTTTTCCTTTCCATTGGAAATTACAACGGTGAAATTGCACGATCTCAGCGCGAGATGGTCTCGTATTTTCTTGCGGATGCCGCACGCGTGAAATTCAACGGATCACGGTGCGTAAATCACGACGATAAGTCTGAGCGAATTACCAGAGTCAATTAATTCCCGTGAAAACCACCGCGCCGAGGTATATACATGTCCACCTGTGCGTGCACTTTCTAAAACTGCAAGAATGCAATTTCTACGTAAGCACGGCGAACCGTTTTCCTGAAACCGCCATCGCGTTTCTCGAGTTAGAACTTTTTTTTTTTCATCGCTTTTTTCTTTTTTTACACGATGTTTCACGTACATACGTCTCGACGATGTGCCCCAGGTATTAATTATTCCCGCTTTCTTTGCATTCCCTCCTCGCCAACGCTTACGTGCGCCTTTTGTTAAGGCTGTACTTGGTCGCTAGAATCGATGCTGTTCGATGGCGAATGTAACCTTCCAACGCGTATGTTCCAAGTTGGAGACCGATGATACGTGTTAGGAATGAGATGAATCGCGTCACTGGTGTAACATTTATTAATTGTTTATTTGTTTGTCAATACTTAACGGGTCTGTGTGCACAGTTATAAAAGTAGGATATAAAATATAAAATAATAAGCGAAAGAGGAACGGTACGAAATTTATCATCGATGAAAAATTTATTAGTTATTTATTTATTAATACTTAATTGGTCTATGCTCGATCACAAAAATGCAATATAAAACGTAAAATAATACGCGAGAGAAAAATAATTTCACGAAATATATCGTTCGTGCACAATTTATTAATTATTTATTTATCAATGCACGATGGGTCTGTGAGAAATTGCAAAAACGCAATATAAAATATAAAATAATACCTGAGAGGTAAACAATCGTACAGAATTGATCTTTCGCGTAAAATTTAACAATTGTTCGTTCGTTTAGTAATATTTAATAAGTCTATGCGCGGTTATGCACACGCGGCTTAAAATATAAAATAATACGCGTAAAACAAATAATGGGGCAAAATTTATCTATCGGGTCATCTCATAAGTAATCCTCGTCTCTCTCAGCACCGTGAATATCCAACACCATTTATTAAAATTTGTTTATCCCTGTTCCTTGATGCACAACATAGATGGAATTTATCTCACGTGTTACCCTTTTGCAGCGTAAAGTTTAGAGTTTAGAATGTTGGAAAATTGTAGTAGCCGTTGTCTAACAATAAGTGGGAAACAATTATTTCCTTTATCGGGGAGAGTTTCGGTTCAGCAGGAATTCAGGTTATGCTATTTATGATATTCGCATCTGGAATTACAATGCGTGTTTCCGGAGCCACGGAAGCGGTTCTGGGACAACAAAACGAACCATGATTGCAATTTTGAAGTAATTGCTGCATCGAGTAATGAGAATCGATGCTTTGAACCGATTACACGCTTTGCATGGATTTTTTATCGCTCGGTATTTTTGTTGCCAGAGGATATTACAAATTTAAGCGGCGTTACATCGTGGAACAATGTTGAAATTCGTTACCGTTGTAACAATTACGGAATCTGGTGCGCATAGTTGGAATACCTCGTTATTTTTCGCTCGTTCTCTTTCGTTCTTGAAATTTTCACGAAAATTAGATAGAATATAATACACTGTAATAGATTCGGCCTCGAATAGGAGTGAAACGGTGTCGAAATTCTCATAAGTTTGCCCAAAAATACGATTATAATTATTTCCTGGTCCCGATTCTCATCTTTCCTCGTTACCTCGAAGCGCGGATGATTTTACGGTACTAAATTTCCTCGTTTTATCTCTCCATCGTAAATAATGTTTCGCTCGTCACGACAAATTATTCACAACACGGTCTCCTAATTATTGAGAACGGCATGTTTCAAGCATCGTCGGATAGGCAAATAATCGCAATCGATATTCGTCACCGATGAGAAGCGGTAATCGTTCCGCTGTTCAATTACTTTCCCATTTGCATCAATTTTTGTTAACCACCTCGCCAATTCTCTGTTTATTTTCATTCCCCTAACCTGGTTCTATCCGCAAACGAACAAACCGAGCTTTACTCTTGCATACGCTCGGTTAAAAGCTTGTCAGTCGGTTTGCGAGTAAACAGAACGTCTCTGATCGCGAACTTCTTTCGTTAGCGACCTTTGTCGAACCTTATTTATTGCTCGATTATTATCGAGCTGACTCGTCGGACTTTTCTCGAGAACTTTGTTTATATTAGCTACAGAACGCAATTTTTCGCCGTGTTCCGGGATCCTTTTGGTCGGTCCTGTGCATTCACGAATCGATGGGTTTGTAGTCACCGACTTGGTTCGTCTTCGTGGTGGAACCGGTGGCACAAAGAGTTTCCAATAGTATTTCACGAAGAAAACAGCCGCGATTCTTCTCAAAGAAACCGTTTATACTCCTTTGTGGGGGCCGGTTGAGATCATTAAACACGAGGATATGCGTCTTCCGCGAGCTCCTGCAGGAAAAACTGGATCCTTCTCGAGGAACGACAGTAATGCGTGCTCTAATTGTGTTATAATTTTTTATCATCCATCTAAAACCTTGTCACGGTGAAATATTGGTGGATTTAACTCTTGTTTTATCTTTTAAAAGAATTTTTATTTATTTAAGTATACGACGCCTATCACAGGATCCTTCTGTAAGAGAAATTGGATTGTGTCAAATTGGATGGACTGTGTTAAATTTTCGATTATCTATCTGAAACCTTGCCACGATGAAATATTCGAAAATCCAATTCTTCTTTTACATTTTAAAAGAATTTTTATTTATTTAAGTATACGACGTCTGTCACAGGATCCTTCTATAAGAGAAATTGGATTGTATTAAATTGGATGGACTGTGTTAAATTTTCGTTTATCTATCTGAAACCTTGCCACGATGAAATATTCGAAAACCCAATTCTTCTTTTATATTTTAAAAGAATTTTTCATCTATTTTAATAGGCGACGTTCTCCGCGAGCTTCCGTAAGAAAGATTGGATCCTCGTCGTGCCTTAACTGCGTTAAATTTTCGTTTATTTACCCAAAAGCTTATCATAGCGAAGTATTCGTGAACGCAACTCTACTTTCTTACGCTAGATAAATTTTTACCCACCCGATCCGTGTAAGTCTTCTTCGAAAATATATTTTTACGTTTATCGAGGATACATCCGTGGATATTGGTGCCACAAAGTACTACCGCAGCATCTTTCCGAAGCGTCCTTTCCCGGGGCAGATCCCGTAGAAAATTGGGACGTCCTCATTCTTCGTTCAGGAGACACGGTCGCGATTTTTGTTCGAAAATAGAGAGGAACCTCCGTGCGTTTCCGCTGCTCGTTTATCCCGTATTCATTTGAACTGGACGAATCCTTTAGCCTTTGTACGCCCTCACAATGCTTCTGTTCTCCGTTGGGACAGAACCAATGGTCCCTGGTATATACATTCGAATTTCAGAAGAATAGAGGACAAGGTGTTTCTATGTAAAAATCACGCTTAACGTTTTCACAGCCGAAACATCTTACTATATTTTAAAACAGCCATCTGACCCCAAGAAACTTATTATTTTAATCATTTTCCATTACTAATTTCTCGGTTTCGTTCAGTTTCTAAATCTTTGATGATCTCTGGTCAGACTATTAATTATCTACGAAAGTTATNTTCCATTACTAATTTCTCGGTTTCGTTCAGTTTCTAAATCTTTGATGACCTCTAGTCAAACTATTAATGCTAGAACCACCGAAATAGTCAGAACGATCAAAATGACCGAATTCTTAATTTTTATAGAAGTTCTACTTTTGTTAATTTTCTATAAAAAAAAAAAAAAAAGTACGGATGAAGACTCGTTCCTAGATTTCTTATAAAAAAAAACTATTAAAGATAGAATTTCTATAAAAGATAAAATCTCTTGATCATTTAAAAAATTCTGGTGTCAAATCATTTTCTTAGATAATTAACACTTTGATCAAAAATCCTCAGAGATCTAAGGACCTACTAAACCCACTCTCAATAAAAAAACATGGATAAAGATCTGTCCCTACATTTGTTTTCTCAAAAAATTAACCAAGATTCTTGGCAAAGAGTTTCTACAAAAAAAAAAGTGAAAAATAAATCATTATTTGATCCTTGACAATTTTCTTTCAAATACCCACAGCTTCGACTTCTTTCGCAGAAACACGCATACTTTAAGCCAATTAGCGAGTGAGAGTCGGTTGTCGAGCTCAAAGTGTTTAAAAGATTGCGTTGTCGAGTATCGAGTCTGCCTTCGTCGAATTCGACGTATCGCGAAAAGGCGTCCACCTTTGTACCATTCATCGGCCAGTTTTCCTTCGTCCCCGTTTCAACAGCGTCGTTCAGCTACGATAACAATGACACACGTCGAATAGAAAGCACAGTAGCCGTCCTGGAACAACACGTTGCATCACACGCGCTCGAGGAATGTTCGAGCATTCCGCTTCTGTTGTTTCCCTCGCTGTATTTTTTTTTTTTCCCCTCTTTACCCGATTGTCCCTTTCTGCATCCTTCTCGGCCTGTTTCGCCCTGTTTCGCCCTGTTTCGCGCTTTGTCTCAGTCGCGTGCCCAGCGACAATTTGAAAACGCTCTTTTCACGCGGTCCGACAATGCGAGTCACGAAGGAAGGCACGGTATCATTAGTAGCGCGTGGAAAATGCGCGTTTTCCATCAGAAGGCAACTTTCTATCGCGAACGGTATAGAAATGATCTGGAACGAGCGATATCGGCGCGTTTCCGCGTTCGGTTGGCCATCGGACGAGCGGAGAAGCGGAGACATCGACGCGTTAATCAGATCGGAACACGCAGGGGCAATTTTTTATCTCGATTTGTCGGTCTTTTGTTCTCCGATAGGGGATTGAATTAATTTATATCGTGTATTTTACGGTATCGAGTGGAGGATGAATTTTCTGTATGGAAACACGGAGATGTTTTAATTTGATTTTAATATCGCTTTTGTGAAACTTTAATATTTAAAACTGCCGTCAGAAATGGGACAATGGACGGTCAGATTTTTGAGAGCAAACACGGTTAAATTTGAACGTTATACGTTTTAATATACATTTTATTGAATTTCATATAATTGAATATTTTTTTTTTTTTAGTCGATTTTAATGTTATTTCCAGTCTTATTTCGTTTTAATAGATTTTTAACGTCACTTTAATATGTACAATTATATCGAACCGTGATGAAACGTTGAAGCCTTTGCGCAACAATGGGAGTGTTATATTATCGTGGTCAACCATTCTCGATTTATCGTTCGAAGGTAATGGCCCCTTGCCTCACCCCCGTACGACGAACATCTGTTTGTAAATTACGTCGATCGCGTGCAACATGTTTGACGGTCACCGATTATAAATTCCGCGCGTCGTGTCCGAGAAACCTTAGAGCGTTCATTTTTGGGTGTCGAGTATCGCAACGGACGAGCCAGGTGAAATAACGTGGACGATTATTAGCAAGGGGATGCTCGTTTCGAACGGATAGGCTATGGCGTAGAGTTGAGCGTAGGTCCGCTTTCGAAACGAGTCTCTCCTCAGAAATTATTTACAGAGAAAGCGGCCAAGAAAGTTGATTTTGAGCGTTGCTGGAACTTTCTGGAAGCATGAAACGTGGTTGTTAACATATATTTTTACTCTATTGGTTCGAGTTCTAAGAACGAATCTATCGCCTCTTTCATTATAGCTTCCTTGGAGTTAAAAGCGCTCTAGGTATAAAGAACGACGCAGAAATATAAATATAAGGGTGTAGAAACACGTTTTACAACGCACCTTACTAAATATAAATCTTATAAAAAAAATAGGTTTCAGAAGAAAAAATGTTTTCCATCGCTGTATACATTGTTTAGAACAGTATAACTATATTCTTTGAAATTTTTTTATATTCATTTATTCAATTCTTATTTTTTTTGCAAATTCATATTTTTATGAATGCAATTAAATATTTTATTCGTTAAATATTGTAACAAGTATATTTTGAGTTTCTTTTATATGTTCTTGCTTGTCGTATGCATTCTGTATATTTTTGTGTCTTCAAATTTTCCACAAATCCATGAAAATTTAAGAAAATATTTAAATCCTCCGTGTATACACCCTTAGCAACGAGAGAGTTAAGTTTTCGGGGTTAAGTCGTGTCCCAATATTCCTCGAATCCATCGAACCTTTAATTCCCTTTAAGCTTCGCTCTAAATGAACCAGCAGACGATTGACGTTCGCAAAAACGAGCACGAAGAACCAGTTACTGCGCGTATCGAAGCTTGCAAAGTGTTCTTTCACAGGAAACGAAAGAAACAATGACAACGTGGAACGATTACGTCGCTGCACGGCGAGAAAACGTGCATTTGTTGGCTCACTGTTGCATTTGCTTGAGAACTCTTACGAAAATCTCTACGTTGGAGGAGTTCGGCACTTAGCGTGCAACATTTTGGAACAACGGAAAGCCGAGGTGGAAAGTTGTTTCCTTCGTTGAAGAGCAGGAAACGTTCCTCCGCTTGAACCAAGCCTTGGCGTCTTCTTTTAATGGCGTGCAATATCGACGCCATGCATATTGCACGTGCATTGGCTTCCGGTATGAACGATAATAGTAGTTATTGTTTGGATGGAATCGACTTCGCGACAAACGTTGCTCTTGAGGAAGGCTTTCGATGCTTTTCAAAAGAAATCTATAAATTTGTAGCTTTTTAATGGAACTTCTTTTATGTCGAACGACTGTTTGAAAAATAATCGAAGGTGGATTGACCGAAGCTGTACAAGATTTTATAGGACACAAATATTTTATCAAAGATCCGGTTCGAAATTTTATAATAGATTTTTTTAACAGAACTCTATTTGCGTTTATAAACTATTTAAAAAATAATCGAAGGTAGATTGACCAAAGCTGTACAAGATTTTATAGGACACTAATATTTTATTAACGATCCGGTTCGAAATTTTATAATAGATTTTTTTAACAGAACTCCATTTATTTAGGGTGCCTTCTGATTTACGTACTCTTTGCTCACATACTGTGCTTAACTCAATGTGTACATATTATAGTATAATATAACTTAATATTCAACGATTAATCTATCCTAAAACTAAACTATACAATATTTTATAAGGTACTAATATCTGATCAACGATCCAATTGTCAAAAATTTTATAATAGAGTTTTATTACAGAGCTCCATTTGTTTCGACACACCGTTTATAAAATAATCGACAGCAAATTTGTCAAAGCTGTATATTTTATGATGCACTAATATTTGATCAACGATCAGGTTATCCGAAATTTTATAATAGAGTTTCATAATGGAGCTCCGTTTATTTCGACAGACCGTTTAAAAAATAATCGACAGTAAATTTGCCAAAGCTGTATAATATTTCACGAGACACCCTAATATTTCATCAACGATCCAATTATTCGAAATCTTCTATCCTTCCATTTATTCGAATAAACGTGACCCTACTGAATTTTCAAGTAGTATTATCAATGAAAAACGAGGCGTCATATGTTCCCCGACGAATCACACGTTTCCTCTATCCGTTTTTTCATCGTTCCTTGCAATCGTGGCGAATTACAATTCGTTCAAGAGGAACGTGGTCGCTTTCTAGCGAAAGAAAGTCGGGAAAAAAAAATACAGGAAGTTGTAAACAGACGACGCAAAACGATGATCTATAATGCACGGGCTGTGTAGTATGCCGCGATATAGCGATGATATAAACGTTCCACGCCACTTTCTATTTTCGTCGAGCCCATACTCGTACCACTGAACTACTTATCAACGAGGATGCAATCGGATGGGTGGATGTCTGGTCCTCTCTTTTCTTTCTTTCTTTCTTTCTTTCTTTTTTTTTTTTTTTTTTGGAAATGGTCCACCGGTTAAAACCGATGTGTGCGTACGCTCGTGGAGCTCATTCACGATTTCCATAGGACGATGACCCACGGGAGAGACCTCCCCACCTGAAGCTCATTTAAAAGTACCTTTCCACGAAAGTGTTCCACCGATGACGCACGGATGGGACTATGGTTGCGCACGTATGTGTGTATATGACAATAGAAAGTTAACGCGAGAGAGATCGACCCGGAAGGAACTCCGATGACGAAGTGACCCACATCCTGTGTGCATTAGCCTTGAGAGAGCGGCCATTCTTATTGGGGTATGGACCGTCTTTTGATGCGTTCGGAATATTTCGAGGCAAGGAATTCTTTGAAAATCGACAGAAGGGTGTAACATTTTTCTTTGGCGAAAATTTTAGGAAAAGGAAAGAAAAGATATTGAATTCATATCGTTGGATTATTTTAAGTAGTCGTGTTTTAATTGATACGTTGGCAAGTGTCTGTGTACGGTGTTTAATAACAAAAATGAGTCAACGTATAAAGGAAATAGTAATTATTTGTTTCTTTATTTAAAGTATTCAGAGAAAAAGAATTATATATCAATTTATTGACACTGCTTTGTGACGCGTGAGGTAACTTGTAATGGTTTCATTAAGTCACTGTGTTCATACGTAAGATCTATGATCGCCGTTATTATTTAGAATATTTTTCGATTTGGTTAATGTACCTGTTTAGTAAATTTAGGAGAGTATATCTTTTTAATTCGTGCACGCTAATATTCTTTTATTGTTTGCTCCGTTGCTAAGTAAATCTATCGTAAAACAGAGACGCGCCTTTCTTGACACTGTTGAATAAAGCAAACTTAACGTTAAAAGTTACAAATCGTTCAATTCGTTGCCAATAAACCGACAGACGTGCTCCAAATTTTTTGATAGAAATCTCCAAGTCGCGTAAATTTTTTTGTTCCAATAAAATGTTTTCCGTGGGACCAAAAATGGCCATTTTTTACGGTCTTTTCGCTCTTGAAGCAGATTGTAAAACGAGTTTTAAAGAGGCTGCGGCTTCCCAGTCGAGATTGCAACGGAACCGTAACACCGCAATTTGGTCCGAACGATATTCGAGTAACGTTCGTTGTTTAAATCATTTCGCTGCGTCGAAATTGTTGCGGAGATACGCGAAGAACTCGGTGCACGCTTTTGTGGTATCAATTACACGGTATCGTGCAGAAATTAGAATTTTCGGCATAATGGGTGCGCGGTGGCCGTTCTGGCGTAATCTTAACGTGATCATCGATGTAATTACCAGAACGTTGGATGCCAGGGTAGACGCGGTTACAGTCTCTTTCTCGATGCATTATTCATACGGTCGGGATACACCCTAAATTCAAAGGCTTCCCAAAGGATGTAACCGTCGGTAATTTCACCGTCGAACAGACCTGATGTCGTCGCACGAATCTTGAAATAACGTGCATAAAAGCTGTCCATTTTTCTTCGCAACAGTACCTTCTACGTTTACGTTTACCGCTCAAAAATATTTCAGCGCTTGCTTATTTTTAAGGGGATGCATCGTTCGATAGTTTTTATACACAGTCGAATATTTTTAACAGAAAGTAAAAATTTTATGTTTCCTTATAGTTGCATTATTGTGTTATTGATTAGTGAATTCTATTTCATTTTATTTGATTGCGATTAATTTACAATCGGTTAGTTCCATAACAGGTAACAGATATAGCTTTCAGTAATTAATTCACCGCCAGTTTACGTAGTTTGGTAATATCTACGTATTTTTACACGCAAATCGACCAATTTTTTTACGATCGAACGGTATAATCGATATGCACTCGGTATCGTATCGTACATAGAACAAAATTGATAAAAAGAAGGCCGAAAAAGAGAAGTAAATACTTGGTAGAGATGCTTGGAAGTTTTCCCTACAGACTTAAATTGAATTTTCATGAAAAATTCGAAGCAAGTTCCGTGTCGTTATTAAAAGGGAGTGGCTCGTTTAAATTTGAGATTAAAGCAAAACATACCGGGAATGTAAGAGACTGAGCCGAGATTCGAGAAGATTTAATAAAGAGTACACATCGCTGAATAGGGAAAAACTGACGAATGAAACTACGAAGTGTTTTTCCTTCTTAAAACATTCACAATTATCACTTGCTAAATTAATTCCAATGATAAATCAGTAATACACGATGAATTAAAAAATTTCCCAATTTTAAGAAAAAATATAAAACAAACTGTCGTCAATATGCAAACTTTCCTTCTTTCAATTTTATATTAAATACACATTTTCATCAGAATTAGGAATTTTTTTTTAATCAGATGAGAGGACATTTAGGTCAAAAAGAATTTAAGGAATAGCAGGGTTAAAGATACTTTCCACTTCCGTTCCGACAATTTTGCAAGAAGAAATATCGAAGAAGTCAGCGAAGAGAAATACAGATAAAGATTTTTCGCGCGGGACGAGCGAAAGAAAGGAACAGAAATAGGTCTTTTTTTTTTACTTTTAATTATCTTTTTATCCCTACTGGAACTGTGGCTACGATGAAAATATCCGCGAACCGGAGCGGAAGCGGTGGACGAAGAAACGTCTCCGTCGTCGAAGTTGTAACGAGGAACAAAGGGAGGTGAAAAGAAACGAAAACGTCCCGACAATTCGTAGATCTCGAAGCCGACTCTGGCTCATGAATAACGGAGAGGAACGCATTAGAATATTCTCCACAGCATAACGAATAAGGAGACATAACTCCCATTGTTATTATTCCTTTTAAAAGAGGAGAATCCTTAAGTTGCACCGCCTCATCCTCGTCACTTTGCCACACCGCGAATACACATTTCCGAGAGTACCACTTAGGCTGGCCGTAGAATTAAAAGATTATTTTCTGTCCGCCTATTAAGAGTGAAACAACAACGATAAACCGACGGGTCGACGTTCTTGAACTGCAAAATTAATCGCAACCCGAGACAATTTCTTCGCGATGTAGAACCGCGGCGTTCTATTACTAGCTATGAGGTTCATTATTTTGTATCCAATACGAGAGTTGTGCTATGTTTTTCTTTTTTTTTTTTTATTTTATTTTAAGTGTAGTTTTTAATTGAAACTCTTTTGTTAATTTTTTTTATGCGTGGTATTAGTAAGAGAAAGTTACTTAAATCGTAACTGATAGATTTCTTTTTTATTACTTAATATAAGTGGTATCTACTAGAGAATATATCAAGTAAATAGGAACTGAGGAATATAGAAAAAAAATTAAATAAATAGGAACTGAGGGATATAAAAAAATTAATTAAATAGGAACTGAGGAATATAGAAAAAAAATTAAATAAATAGGAACTGAAAAATATAAAAAAAAAATTAAATAAATAGGAACTGAGGAATATAGAAAAAAAATTAAATAAATAGGAACTGAGGAATATAAAAAAAATTAAATAAAGAGGAAATGTGGAATAGAAATAAAAAAATTAATAAATCATAATAAAATAATTATGAAATTGAGAATTGTTTTTTCCTTTTTTTAAATATTGAAGAATCTTATTTTGTTCACTTTTTTTCAACTACATTTAGTTTCCTATTTTAGCTTTTCCTTTAATTAAATGTCAAAAAATCTGTCGATTGATCGAAACATAGATTTCTCCAAGATCGAATAGTATTTTTATTTTTCCTCCTTAAGATCGACGAACCGCTTCAAAGAGAAATGAAAAGCTGTCCGTGTGTTGCTTTCGACTGTCGGTGGCTTCGCTCGGTTTTCAGCGGAAACTTTTTCCATTACGGATCTATAATCTTGGCTTTATTGGCCCCGGAAAAGGCGAAACTCAACTTTAAGGAACTTTAATAGCGGGTTCCGGGTTGAAAAAGGAAACAGAAATGCGTTGCTTCGGATCTTGATTCTGTCACGCGTAGCAAATTTTTCTTCTCGAAGCGTTTGAAGGACCGATTAATTATTTCGTCGATCGGCAACATGTTTTTCCAATTTTCAAACAGACCACGAGTTACCGGTTTGATTGTGAAAAATGAAGAATATATTCGAACCCGGTCTACGTGCTCTTCTTTTATATGAAATCGTTATTAAATCACACTTTTCCATTTCGTCCAGACAAAAAGTACATTAAGTTGCCATTAAAAATAAATGACACAGCCAATCAGATAGGAAGCTTTAAAAAAAATCAATATGTATTACTCTGATTATACTCCATTAGCGAGAGACTCAATAAAATGCATGAAAACTTTATACACTCTTTCGTTCTCCAAATATTAATCATATAAATAACAAATATACCAGATATAATATTTTGAAATAAAAATTCACTAACTTTTGAACAATTTTTCACCATCAATTAGCAAAGTATCTACACGATTCAAATTTGATTAAAATAATTCCAATGCTTTGAGATGAAATAATTCACTAATAAATTTCCCGTTAACGCTAATACTATCGACGATTAAAATACATTTATTTCTACTGAATAAATCGAAACGAAAGGTGTACAAAAACCCCTCCAAAAAAAAAAAGAAAATCATAAGAAAGAAAGGTTTANAATAAAAATTCACTAACTTTTGAACAATTTTTCACCATCAATTAGCAAAGTATCTACACGATTCAAATTTGATTAAAATAATTCCAATGCTTTGAGATGAAATAATTCACTAATAAATTTCCTGTTAACGCTAATACTATCGACGATTAAAATACATTTATTTCTACTGAATAAATCGAAACGAAAGGTGTACAAAAACCCCTCCAAAAAAAAAAGAAAATCATAAGAAAGACGAAGGTTTGTCCATGTTTTTTATAAAATATAATTATAAAATTACAAAAAGTCCCCTAAAAGGCAGCATAATTAATTTATAAAATTTCTGCGAGATTTAGCGTTATAATGGCCGAACTTAATATACGTATACACACGGTTTCCCCAGTGCACCGATCGATCACATCGCCGAACACACACGGTCCACTAACTCTGTCTCATCCATTTTTTTTTTTTCTCCGATAATTTCAGATATAGCGGCCGATTAAAAAATCACTTGATGCGCTGAGGATGCGCCGTGATTTCTGCAACGGTGGGCTTGCCTGCGCCGTTGTGTGGGTGTCATCGACCTGCTGGCTGCTACTATCCTTGTCATCGTCGGTCACAGCAGGTACGTCTGCCTTTTCTCTGACATTTACTTTATTTTTCTCTCCTCTTCTTTCATTCTTCGTTTTTTTTCCTTTTTTTATTTTATTCGTTTCCAACGATTCCGCGGCCCGTTCGTCCGTAATGATTGGTCCCGAATTATTGAAAGAGCGGCCATTAGCAAACAATAGAGCCCGGTGCCGTGTTCACGTTTGGCCAACGAGTTGGTGACGACGTGCAGGGGTTTAAAGGGGCGAGAGAGAAACAGAAGAAGAAAAAAAAAGGAAAGCAAGCTCTCGAAACGGGCGTGCATCTGCATATAATGCGACGACGCGGACGTGATCGGATTTCGAGAAGCGTCCTCAGCGACAGATTCGTCCTTGATGTTGCGAAAAACCAAGACATCCACGCGGGAAAAGCCAAGCCTCCTTGGGAGAGGCCTAATCCTCTTTACCCTCTTTAAAATACCTCTTTAAAATCTTTTACATGTATGTAGAATATTTTTCCGGTATTTGAAGTTTATCGGTTCAATTTTTGCCGCCTGTGAAGGGTACCTTAAATCGGACGGAGAACGCGAATGGTGCAGCAAGATTGATAATGGCGGAGAAGATATTAAGTTGTAGCGTGAAAGATTCATGAGTGGTTTCAAAATTGGCGAGGATACTTTAGTGCTCGGGGTATGTACCAAGGTTTCGAGTAGAAACCTGAATATTTGAATATTTTTGAAAGTCATATCTTGGTCGAAATTGTATCGCGTTGATGCATAAGAGATTATTAATCGTGTCGTAGAATTTCCATTATTTATGATTAAGATATCGCGGAGACAATTTATCAACTGTTTTTAAAAAAATGATTAAAGCGGTTGAAAAATATTGTAGCACCGTAAGTTAAAAAAATATTATTTCCTACTTCTTCTTCGAGCATCGTGCTTGGCATACAAAATTCATGTAGGACAGTTTTCCGTATTTTTTTTCAAATAAAATGCTGGAAAGATGACAAACGAGACAGCACAAGAACTCCGTTGAGAGAACGAAGATCGTGTTTGTTTCTCATTCACGATTCGTAGCTATTATTGTTTCGCCGAATAACAAAAATACGAGCGTCCTGTCCTTATAATCGTGTTAAAAGAATGTGTTAGAGGAAGGCTGTTACATTCTAACGAACCAGACGCGCTGTTTGGCTCCCACAGAGTTCGTGGAGCCGTATATGTAGCAAAACAATTTGCCAAAACAATAACAATACTTTATTAAATAGGTTTAGGTGTACAACACAACTTAGCAGATATCACTGTATAATGTTCAAAGTAAAAGTCCAAATGTAATAGTCAAAGTCCAAAAATGACGTAATAACGTCACTCTTAATGTCCTGTGTCCAAGTATATTGACTAATAATAATGAATGCGAATGTCCATGTCAATGCGAATGTCCAATGTGAATGTCAAAGCGAATGTGAATGCGAATGTGTCAATGTCCCAATGAATGCCTTTGAATGTCCGATGTCCTATCCTTATATCTAAATTATGTCCGTCCAGGGGTGTGTCCTTGAAGTTAATTCTTGTAGTGGGAAAACTGTCTTGTCCAATCTATGTCCGTTTCTGTCGCTGGGGCGTTTTCTACAAGTAGTCCTAGGGTGGTGGAAATATTTTGGTAAATCCGGAAAGTCAAAAAGGTGGCAGCCACGTGTGCGTCAGGTCCGTAGTCCGAAGGGTAAGATTATGATACGTCAATTGCTATTGAGCGGAGAGGCCGAAGGCTCAGGTAGTAACTAAGGTTTCGACGGTTCTCCGGATAATTAAATTACTAACATACAAAAAACGGTAAAATTAATAAGTCCTCAAAAATAGCAGCTGGCGTGTCCGTATCATAAACTTGTGTCAGTCCTGTGTCCTTAACA
>SMSQ01010999.1:9383-28777 GCA_019453375.1 Ctenoplectra terminalis | reverse complement strand
AAAAAAAAAAAAAAAAAAGAATCGGATTATTGAAATATAAAAAGTAATTTTGAAACGACCGATCGGATGTTTATTTTTGAATTATTTCTAAAATTATTGGTTAAGCGCAGAATAAACAGAGAATACATTACAAATTACAGGTTACAGTATAATTACAGTATTCTTCTTTTCAGTATTGATCTCAGTATTGATCTTTTCTTTTATTCTTTTTTCTTTTCTTTTATCCTTTTTTCTTTTCTTTTATTCTTTCTTCTTTTATTTTCTACATTGCTACAGTAATGAACGAGTTCCTCAGATTCTAACGGTACACATGCTCGAACGGTGCGCGATTATTCTCGAGGTCGATGGCAACTGATCGCTGCCCCAGCAAAATCGATTATCGTTAACCGGCGACCGCTCGAAGCATGGTCTCTCCGGTCCTTGGCAGTGACCGAAAATATTTCACGGCCTCTGACCAATATTTCCAGAAATATATCAAGGTTCCATCGCGATAGCGACATTGAACCGCAAGAATCGCATAGTTACGTATGTTGCTTACCGTTTTTTTCTTTTTTTTTAAATATATTTTACAATACCAATGCGATGCGATCGATTTATCGATCGACGCAAAACTTTGGTTATAATTTTCACCCTAACCTATGCGCTTTCTAGTAAATCAAATTACGAACGATCGATCGATCGATAAATTGTTGCGTAACAATGGTTTAGAATGGTTCCTTCTTTTCGATTCGAGTGAAAAGGGTTAACTATGTAACAAAAGTACCTCTATTTTTCTTTTCTCGTTTTAAAAGTATTTTCGAGTACTGCGACACCTGTTCGATGTTGTGAGCACACGATGAAATGTATCCGAGTTAATTGTGAAGCGTATCTCGTATTCGTTGATAAGCTACGCAGGTAAGAATTTTCGTTTCGACACGAAGAAAGTATTTTTACCATACAATTCGGAGAATCGAGAAAACGGATGCGATTCGAAGATTGCGTATGTAACATTGTTGCGTGCACGTGTCAAGTATTAGTTTGAAAGGGTGAATGAACGATTTGAGAGAGACAAAGGTGACAAAAAAAAAAAAAGAAAAAAGGAAAAGAAAAAGAAGAAAAAAAGGGAAAATAAGAGTTGCACGTCCTGTTGATCATCGTATCTGTGTATTTTTTAATGTTAACACCGAGACACGCCTATATTCCTATGGAATCGATGATTCGTGCTATAATTTTAATGACAAAAGTGGATTGGAATGAAATATAAAATAAATAAGAAGAACAAAATCGATTAGAAAGACTTTCTTTTGATCGTGTGAAACCAATCGAAATAAAAATACTTCATTTTTGTCATTAAATTGATCCACGCAATAGCGGAAGTTGCATTTCGTTTGTACAAAAATTTACGTTTAAACATTGGCGTAGCATTTTTTAATTTTTTTTCTTTCTATTTATTTATTTCTTTTCTTATTTCTTTTTTACGGCTGCCAAAAGATATTACGGAAAAAAAGAGAAGCAGAAGATAAATAATTTTTGAAGCTGAAACATCGACTCTGTCTTAGCCAAAATGGATTCATTTTGATATCGTGTTTTTGTAAATAACGAAGTAATTTTATCGATGATTTAATGTCACTATTCATTGATCGCACGTGTTTTTTATATCAAATTGCGACTATTTCTACGGCATTTGTTATACGAAATTTTAGAACGACAATTTATGCACAGATTTTTTATACGCATTATAAATCGTCGACACTTCGGTTCCGATCCATTGTGGCGAAGATGAAGATGACGTGAGACGAGAAAATTCTGAACCGATCTTAAAGCTATTTTCGCACCGTGTGTCCGAAGAGGCGCGTATTTCGAAGAACACTTTCTACGCAGCTCCATCTGCCATGTTTCGTTGAATCCACGAGTTCGCTACAGTTTCAGTCTAAAAAAGAATTTATGTACTTCCGCCGGTGTCGCGCCGCATTTTATGCATTTAGAAACGTGGGAAGGATTCTTGAAAAATTTTTACCGCGAGTCAAACGCATTTTCGGTGGACGTAAACACAATCGCCGAAAATGGCGCGTGCAAACATGCGAACGCTATTAAATGCAACAACTTTTGTTCGACTATTTTCTCTTTTTACTCGCTCTAGATTTTACAGGTTTATTTCTTAAAATTATTTATTTTGTCGCATCTTGCAAAAGAAGAAGAAGAAGAAAAAAGAAACATTTACGTACGCACGATTGCCTCTGTGTTTGCCTCGTCGCCGTAGCCACAAATATCAAAGATGTGCGATTGATCGAGCGCGAACTTATGCCCAATGTCAAAATATTAACGAGAAGTTTATTGGCCGCAAATACACGGGTAATCGTGAACCGAAACGAGTACTGTTACTTGTCCGATTATTGTGTACAAAATAATGAATAAAAAAAAAAAAAAAAAATGTATATATACATGACAAACAGTATTTCTTTAATTAGACATTATACCTGTTGAGAGAAAAATATTGGAGCAGCTAAAATTTATTAGGCACAATTTGCAATTCAATGATTCCGCTTATTCGATTGCATAATAGCATACATAATTTATATTTTCAATGCCGGTTGCGTTTCATTTGAATACTTGTACGATCATACTTTCATAATGTTATAATTTAAATCCGGTTTTTAATAATTCCGATAAATCATTCGTCGAACAACCATTGCTGAAGAAACAAATCCTCGTGAATTTGCAATATTAAAGCTTCGCTTTCTTTTATTGTATCCTTANCAAACATGCGAACGCTATTAAATGCAACAACTTTTGTTCGACTATTTTCTCTTTTTACTCGCTCTAGATTTTACAGGTTTATTTCTTAAAATTATTTATTTTGTCGCATCTTGCAAAAGAAGAAGAAGAAGAAAAAAGAAACATTTACGTACGCACGATTGCCTCTGTGTTTGCCTCGTCGCCGTAGCCACAAATATCAAAGATGTGCGATTGATCGAGCGCGAACTTATGCCCAATGTCAAAATATTAACGAGAAGTTTATTGGCCGCAAATACACGGGTAATCGTGAACCGAAACGAGTACTGTTACTTGTCCGATTATTGTGTACAAAATAATGAATAAAAAAAAAAAAAAAAAATGTATATATACATGACAAACAGTATTTCTTTAATTAGACATTATACCTGTTGAGAGAAAAATATTGGAGCAGCTAAAATTTATTAGGCACAATTTGCAATTCAATGATTCCGCTTATTCGATTGCATAATAGCATACATAATTTATATTTTCAATGCCGGTTGCGTTTCATTTGAATACTTGTACGATCATACTTTCATAATGTTATAATTTAAATCCGGTTTTTAATAATTCCGATAAATCATTCGTCGAACAACCATTGCTGAAGAAACAAATCCTCGTGAATTTGCAATATTAAAGCTTCGCTTTCTTTTATTGTATCCTTATACATAGCTCGAGTATATTAATAATCTATATATATATATATATATAGATAGATATATTTATATATATATTTATATATTTATGTTCATATTTATATTATATAATAGTATGTATATTTTTCTCGTCGCGTGTAGGCGTGTGATTCCCCAACGTGTTTCTCTTTGTACGTGTTATTTCAGAGTTTTACAAGTCTGTCGTGTCCCGCGTGTGTAATTCGGTGTAATTCGGTGTAATTCAGTGTAATTCGCGGTGTGCGTATCGTCTATGCGTGTCTATTTATATATACGTATATACAGTGTCGTTCGTTCTTAAATATTTCAATATAACATCGTCAACCAATAATTTATTTCGCTTAAGCTACACATACAGGGGATCGGCATATTTCTCTCCCCCTCTTTTCTTTTTTTTTTTTTCTTTTTTTTTCTTTTTAAGTATCATGCATGCATCGCAAAATCACATCCTCGTTTCGTAACGTTCTCTTTACACGTTCACACGGTCTTTCGCTCTTTTCCTCTCACACATGCATACACACAAAACGTGCTCACCGTGTTTTCGCTATCCTTTTTTTTTTCTTTTGCTTTTTATTTTTTATTTTTTATTTTTATTTTTATTTTGCTTCGTTTCGTTCTGTTCTAATTAGTTAACACGAAGTCTCACTCGTTAAACAGCTCTCGAAGACTAAGGACACCCAAAGCGGATCACAGTCTGTCTCTGCACTCGTCGAATCTTAGCCAAACTCCCGGAAAGGAAATTATAATAAATATAGGTTACAGAGGGTACATTATCTTCGTTTCGTCGCGACGAATTCTCGATCCTTCACGATGATCCATGTGAACCGATCGTTAAATACGCGCGTCACAATGTTTTTACAATCGGATAATAGTTTGCGCGGATTCAAATAATATTTCTTCCCGCCAAACTGTTAAATGGCACACTTATCATATAACGATTATCTTTTTTCTTTTTTTTACGTTTTTTCGAATTTTTCTTTTCTTAATATCGACGCGTAAGTAAGGATCTGATAATGGTTCGAGTCTTCGGGACGAAATCTTGGTCCGAATGAACTTAGAATTTTTTTTTTCTTTTTTTATTTTTACGAACTCCAGTGTTCGACAGAAGATTCTTAGACAAGATTTATCGTTTAACCTTACGCATTAACCCTTTCTTGACCGTGTCCTGTAAAATGTATTTCTTTTTTTATTTCTTTTAACATTCTTTTACTGACATTGGACTTCGTACTTGTTACGTTGTTGAGCAATCGCCTCGCTCATTATCAAAAAGAGTAATATTAGCAAAAACTAGTGGTATTTCTAGATTATGAACTGTGAACAGCGTAGATTTGAAAGAGGTTCAATTCTTTATACTAGTCTCGTACTACGTTATGAAAGATTGTATCTGAAAGGGTTAAATTACAATTAGATAATATCGTTTCTGTGTATAAGTGAGCTGTAAGTCTAATTTACGTGGAAATGCAATCACTGAACACTGGAGAATTCTGCTTGGAACCTATTGTTATCGTTTTAAGTTTAAACTTTTTTTTTTTTTTTTTCTTCAATATTTACATACCAAGATACCGAGCGATTTGGATTTAAAAAAAAAAAAGAAATTTCTTTGGACGCAATTTCGTGGCAATTTTCGATCGATGCGATCGTGTCGGAATCACGAATTTTTATTCAACTCTCGCTTGAACGATAATTGTTTCCGTTACGCTTGTTTCCGACCCTATGATCATCAATTTTTACGAGACAAGAGACGATAACGCGACAAGATTGTCTATAAAATAAAGATCGTATTATCGTTCGCCATTTTTTATTTTGGAACTTGCTCGAAGATTTCCGAAATACGAATCAAAGAAATTTGTCTTTGCCACCTTCTTTCAAGACGTTGTCTGTATATCTTTACATTATCGCTTATAATACGTCGAGTAAAATTTTACGTGGAATATTGCATCTAAATGTAATACGTATATAATTGTATTTAAATTTTGCGCAAGATTACTTGAAACGCTAACGTCGATTGCAATATGGCGGAATCGGAACCAACTGTATTATTGTATCGTCGAACAGATTGATTAACAAAGGATGAAAACAAAGATTGAGAATATAGAATCAATAAATTGGTCGTTTTTTTTTTTTTTTTTTTTTTTTTTATTTAACTTACTTCTAAAGAAACATCGATTTCAAAGGGTTTTTTTTTTTTTTTTTTTTTATTTAACTTACTTCTAAAGAAACATCGATTTCAAAGGGTTTTTTTTTTTTTTTTTTTTTATTTAACTTACTTCTAAAGAAACATCGATTTCAAAGGGTTTTTTTTTTTTTTTTTTTTTATTTAACTTACTTCTAAAGAAACATCGATTTCAAAGGGTTTTTTTTTTTTTTTTTTTTTATTTAACTTACTTCTAAAGAAACATCGATTTCAAAGGGTTTTTTTTTTTTTTTTTTTTTATTTAACTTACTTCTAAAGAAACATCGATTTCAAAGGGTTTTTTTTTTTTTTTTTTTTTATTTAACTTACTTCTAAAGAAACATCGATTTCAAAGGGTTTTTTTTTTTTTTTTTTTTTATTTAACTTACTTCTAAAGAAACATCGATTTCAAAGGGTTTTTTTTTTTTTTTTTTTTTATTTAACTTACTTCTAAAGAAACATCGATTTCAAAGGGTTTTTTTTTTTTTTTTTTTTTATTTAACTTACTTCTAAAGAAACATCGATTTCAAAGGGTTTTTTTTTTTTTTTTTTTTTATTTAACTTACTTCTAAAGAAACATCGATTTCAAAGGGTTTTTTTTTTTTTTTTTTTTTATTTAACTTACTTCTAAAGAAACATCGATTTCAAAGGGTTTTTTTTTTTTTTTTTTTTTATTTAACTTACTTCTAAAGAAACATCGATTTCAAAGGGTTTTTTTTTTTTTTTTTTTTTATTTAACTTACTTCTAAAGAAACATCGATTTCAAAGGGTTTTTTTTTTTTTTTTTTTTTATTTAACTTACTTCTAAAGAAACATCGATTTCAAAGGGTTTTTTTTTTTTTTTTTTTTTATTTAACTTACTTCTAAAGAAACATCGATTTCAAAGGGTTTTTTTTTTTTTTTTTTTTTTTTTCATATCGTTCAAATAAAAGCATATCGAAATTTCGATGATCACACTCTTCATCGAACGATACAAAAAATGATATGCCAAAAGAGTACGACACCATACCTCAGGATTAACATTTGTTGATTAATTGAACGATCGTTGAGTTTCATGGTTGTGTCACGTATATCCTGCAAAAAATTGTATAAAAAACATTGACAATCGCTCGTAAAAAAGGCAACGACAATGACGGGCAAAATGGAAATAGAAGTCTTGGACAGCTTTTCAGCTTTTTGAAAGTCTTAAAATGGCAGTTATTTGTCGATCCGTTTGCTGAATCTATTATCTCCGCGGCGGTAGCTATTTTTTCTTTCGACGTCTCTTGAGCTCTAAGCTAATCGAATAAATATTGGAAGAAAGAAGTATCTCTAGGCTAGTGCCGGCTCGTTGCGACGAGAATTTATTCGTCGCCTGATAGGCCTCTTGCCGATCAAAGCATTAATAACTACAGAAATACTTTTTCGTTGCAACCTGATACTGAAATTAATTCTAATTCTTCGTACTAACTATATAGCTTATCAAGGATTCAACTTAGAACACGTACAACTATTGACCTATAAAATTGATTAAAATTAAGGTGAATTAGAAATATTGGTTTGTATTAAATTAAGTGTACGTTGGATAAATATACAAAAGGAGAGAGAAGTTTGCATACATGAGGTATTGATTTGCGTATCAGGTTGAGAAGAAGTATCGCACCTAATGAGTTACCTAACTTTTTAACTAGCTTGCGATTGTATCACTGGAGCACCTCTGTGTAATACCGAAGCAGGTCGAGACTTACGACCACCGGCAGTAGTTTGAAGAGTTGTTGGTGGTTGAATAGGTTGCTGTGCTATCTGCTGAGCTATCGCTGATTCCCTCTTTGGTATTTCCGGTGGTGACTGCAGGACATCCATATATTCGCGAATCAAATTCGCTATTTGATGTGCCTGCAATTAAATGGTGATAACACAAAATGATATATAAAAGAAAAAAAAATAATAAATAACCGAAGCACTATAATACAAAATTTGTACACCAACAGCATAGACTCTTCAAAGAAAATTACCTGAGATGTTGTAAGGATAACTTTACTCTGCTTCTTATCAGTACCAGTGATAATCATCAAACAACTAACAGCTGGGCTATAACTGAGAATACTGCTATATTCATAGGTACAGAGAGTGTTTCTGGAACGATGCTCCAGAAGGTGAAGACCTTGCTGGTCGACAGCCAACCATAGAACGCGTGGCCAGTTCGATGTGAACGATTGCATAACATCAAATATCGTGGCTCTATGTAGCGGCCACGATTGAATTAAATTTAGGAAAGCCTTCTTCGCTTCTGGCGGTGTCATTCCTCGCAACGATTGATGATGTTGAAGTACACCTTCTATGCATAAATTGGGAACCAGTCTTGGTGGTAGGCAGTGACTTGATATAGTGCGATAATCATGGTCGGACACGGCGTCCTCGCAATCACCGAGTTCTAATTGAGCTTGTAACGCTGTCAACATCATCTAAAAAAAAAAAAGAAAAACATACAACATTAATCATTTGCATCATATTTGGTGTTGGAAGTCTTTTACGAAAAAAAAAGAGTTGTTTACAGCTTCTTTCTCGGTGATAGGGAATCGGTCAGCACGTAAATCGTGCAGCACTTGATGATACAACAATTCTTTCTCCACTGGATCGTCGAGATCCATGTATTGATCGAGGAACAAATGTTTCTTAAATAGGAAGAAGTGATGTGCGTGCTTTCTTTGCGATTGATTCTGTTGTGCGTTCGCCGTCCTGTAACGTTCCCATTTCGACATCACATCGGCGATTTTTTCTTCCGGTATCAGCGCTCGTTCGGTTGGACCTAAGACCTCGTAGATGGCGTATCCTAGAAAATTTTAAACATTTAAAGTTTAATCATAAATATTTGCAAGGCAGTGTAAAATTAGTTTGAGAGATGAAGTTAATCCAGCTTTAATTACCCATGGCAGTTTCTTCCAGACCAATTTTAGTTTTGATAATCTCCATAACGTCCCTAGCTGTTGCTGACGGATGGAACTCGACTGCATGGTACTGTCCATCCATGAAGTGGAATCTCGCGTAAATAGGCCTGCGATTAATCGTGCACATTATCTCTTCCCTGCTCGGTGGCCACTGTCTTCTTCTCGTGCCCTGCGTCTTGTAAAGGCACTTTTCAGCGAATCGGGCATACTTTCCCTCCTCGGTGACGTAATCGCTGGCGCACCGTTTCAAATGTGCGATCAGATACTTTCGAATCACTTTCTGCGGTGGCAAGATAACCGAACAGGCCAAAGAAAGTAACGCCCAATGCCTAAGATTCACCCGACTGTTAGGATCAGGATGATCCGTGGTTTGCTTAATCAATTGAAGATACAATTCGCCTAATAGATTCTCTTTCCTTATACAACGTTCCATTACGGTTTGTATCAGGTTCACGTGCTCATCTTCCACCCTACGAACCGTGTCTCCATTCTGACCCAGACCAGCGTAAGTCAAAATTAATTGGAACACACTGAGTGCCATCTGCTCGTCCGGGTCTGGTAGTTTCGAGAGACTCTGAGGTATAGCTTGTCTACTGAATGCCCAATAGGCGTAAGGGAATCCTTTGTAAGTTTCTCCATGATCGGTTGCGCTACCGTGTTCCTGCCTGAGTTTCTCTATTCTATGTTTGGACAACCTCCTGAGAGTGTTCCTCAGGAAACCGCCACCGGAATCTTGAGGTTTCCTCAATATCTCTGCGTCTACCAGCGTTCTCCGACAATTGACTAAGTTATGATAGAGCCTAATACGGTCTTCATTAGTGATACACTTGAGCTTCTTAGTAGGAACCTCGTTTTCCGTGATCCAGCCAGCCAGTGCCGGACAGTAGCTAACGATCAGACTACCTATCTCGTTCTTCTGCGCCGTTTCAAAAACGAAACACTTGTGCGAGCTGTCAGGGTTGTGACGAAGAAGGGACAGTGTTATGAAAGAGTCGCTTGGGTCTAGCATGATGCTCTCCACGTCCTGATAACGATACTCCGATAAAACGAACTTGTCATCCGGTTTGATCAACATCAGTCCATCGCAATTGATACCAAGGATCAGTTGATTTCCGTAAGACCAGTATCCTCGATAAGTAACATTGAACATGGTCGTGCCGTAGAGCGGGTATTGCATCACGCAAGATAAATACAACACCTTGGCAGCCAGTTCCTTGCGACCGGCGCCATACTGTCTGTGTGCTTGTGCTATTATTGGCACCCAAACGTCGTCGCCTCGGGCACGGCTGATTCGATAAGGCAAAAAACTGTCCACCTCGCTGTAGTAATCCAGTCGGTCGTTGTCTTTCGGATCGCCCAGAGCGACTTGTGCTTGTAACCCTGCCAACTGGAGGGCGATCTTTTCCGATACCGGAAAGTCGTCGCACTGGAAAATTGAAGGCGAAACAAAAGAGGAAATGAGTTTTACGAGAGTAGGTCGTATCGAATGTTTCAATATTTTTTTATATCGGTTTACCTTCACGACATTGTATACAGCTTGTGCGTACAACATGTTCACCTCGACGGGATCTTGGGATATTTCTCGAGTGTTTCGGAATAGCCTTCGTTTGAATACGAATCGATTATCACCGCTTCCCAGGGTAGCGTTATTTCCACGGCGAAGTGTCGAGAAGGTTGATTGTGCTGTGTTCAATTTGCATTGTTTCCTAAAGAAAGTATAATTAAATAGGTTGATAAATAGTGAGTAATAAAATTGATTAATTTATTAATAATAAAGTTTACTCGATAATAACTTACATTTCCCAAGCGGCTATAACATCGTACAAGTAATCATGCGCCCGTACGTGTTCCTCACCATCCGGCCGGTTTTGGTAGATTGCCCAACCTTCCAAAGACCGAAGACCCAATTTTTCCCCTAATTTAGCAACAGCATCGGAAGCAGTGTCAGTCGGATGCACATCGATTGCTTTGGTTCTTCCATCGAGGAAGAAGAATCGGCAAACTATGGTGCCTAATCGCCTCATAGCGGCTATCTCTACTGTCGATGGTGGATGTTGTCTGCAGGAGACTTTCATATTTTTGCAATTATCCATACACCATTGAACGTACTGCTGGAGTTTCCCCTCGAGAGCCAAATTCTTTCTCAGAAAAGACACGAAGTACTTATAAAGGAGTTTACTAGGTTGGAAAGCAACGATTGCCAAACAGAGCAATAACCAGACCCGTTCAGCCCATTCCGGGTTAGGATTGTTAGTTGCTTGTCTCATAGACTGAACAAAAATTTCATCTCTTAATTCTTCACGCTCTATACCGTAACCGATTATACTCTGAATAGTTGCTATCTCCTGGTCCAGTTTCATCTCTCCCCTTATATACTTACAAAGATCTCTAAAAACCGAGCAAGCCACATTGACGTTGTCGGGATCATACATATGAATGTGGGAATTTGGTATGGTGGAACCTTTGTAATAAGTAACCATCTCGTACTTAGGAATATATTCTACGCTCTTTCCACGCGATTTTCTAGTAAGCGTAGCCATTATCGTGCCTTCCGGAGATCTTTCATGACTGTTGAAGTAATTCTGCGCAAACTCTACTATATCGTGATAAGTAATTTCGTTATCAGGCTCTTTTTTGTCCTCCAGTTCTTGAAGTTTCCGCTCCACTCTGCATTTGCGTCTTTGTTCTCTCTCTACAGGTGGTTGTGTAGATTGTTGCGACTGTGGTTGCTGTTGATCGTGTCCGTTTTGTTGCTGCGGAGGCACCGGTTGATGGTGATTATGATGCAAATGGTGACTATTCGAATTCCTGGATTCTGGTCTGGATGGAGGGCTTCCGGCGACGGGTTCTTTTATGACCTTGTTATTTGGTACCGGTGGAGGCGAACCACAGGACTCACCGTTGATCAACGATCCGGAGTTTCCATTGACCAAAATTGGACTACTAGGACTGTTCTCATCGCGTGGCAAAACGGATTCGTATATTGGCTCTCCATTGTCAATGGAGGAATCGCCGTTCATCGTTAAGGCCGTAGCAGGAGGTGGTGGCGGTGGAGGAGGTTCAGTGGGCTCTGGCAGACTCGGCTGGCCAAGTTTGCCAGTACTTGCACAGGGTATCCTTTGCTGTTGCTGCGATGATTGTTGCCCAAGCGAGGGAGCTTCCTGTCCATTTGGGGTATTTGCTTGAGATTCTGCCTTCGAATTCATCTCCATTTCTTGCTGAATTACGGTCTCCAGTTCCACGTCAAGGTCTTCTACCAGTTCATCCATTTGTTCACCGATCTCTTCAATGATCTGATTACCTTTAGTCGATTGCACGTCGGACAGGAAAGAGAATAGATTGTCAAGGTCCACGGACTGCAAGTCCGAGGCAGCTATCTTTGAATTCATTTGTTCCGCCATCTGGGACAATGCGGCGATTTCTTCTTGCGCTTTTCTGTAAAATGGAATGGTATTTGTGAGGATATATAATTTTATTTAATGGGAATGTTTTAGTCTTAAGCGCACAGATTAGTCAGGTGGTGGTGTGTGCATGTGGTGGTACTAAACGCTGCGTCTAAGTTAAAAGCAATTATTTTTTGCGTAATACGTCATGCTGCAGGGGTTTTTAACTCGCCATACGAACTACCGACGAACTTACCCGGCTTCCATTCCGACAATACCATTGTACTGTGCGCTACAAAGGACAAATGGAAATACTATTAACGCACAAACGAACTGTCCTATACGATTGTCACGGCAGTATGTATATTGAAACAGACATGTAGTACCAAACAATTCTAGAACAATTATTTTATTATACCTTTGGCTTTCTTCTAGAGCTTTCTTGTCCTCCATCAGTCTTCTCTCCTCCTCCAGTCTCTCTCTCTTCCTCATCTCTTCGTCTACTCGCCTCATTTCTCTCAAGGCTGCTGCAACCTCTCTTGCAAACACGCCACGGAGATGACTCTGAATCACAATGGCTGCTCTTCGTTTCCTGATAAACATTATTCTTAGCTTCCAGCCTCGGTACGCGTGTTGCACCTTCAACGTTGCTTCCCTTACCCGTTTATACTCTGTAAAAATTCGAAATCTCTTAATCCAAATACAAAGAAAATAAAACAGTAAATATATTACCAGTTACAAATAATCTACCTCGTCGAACGATGTAGCCTCTCCACATTTTCTGTATCATTATAGCGTTACTGGTAACCATCTGATTCCTACAATCTTCCAAAGGCTCGTGCACGTAGCTCCTGAGAAATACTTTGGTGTTGCCTATTTGCCACTCAGTCTCTGGTATACCCTGATTACTGATCAAGCATCTAACGGCCTCTTTTTCACCGCAAGAGCGTGACAAACGTCCTTTGTCCAGGCAACGATATCTTGCTATAAAGTCGTGGAAGGGCATGTGTATAGGAAAACCTTCCTTCCTAATTCTAATTATATCCAACATGCCCAAATATTTGAGCTGATCCAAAACCAGCTTCTCGTCATAGTGATTCGCAACCTTTTGCATATTGGGCTTGATGCATCTAGCATACCAAGGAGTGGTTGCTTGGAGAACATCGACTAGAGCTTGCAATTGATGCCTGAAGGAATCACAGAGAGTTGGCTTGCCCTTGGAGGTTCCACGAGACATTGTGGTGGTGTTTCCACTTGCACGAGCCACCGTGCATCCCAGAAGATCCTGATAAACTGTAATCTCTTGAACGAACTCGTTCGTGCTCCTCGACATGAAGTCGAAGAACACATCCTGTTGCACGTCTCGGTTTTTATCCACGAATCCTTCGACGGTGTAGGTGACACAACCAGCGTAGTGCTTTACGCCAAACTCTTTTTCCCATTTTCGTCGATCGTCGCCTTTTACGTAGCACGAATGGTTCTCGAATTCCGCGTGCAAATTGGTCAGGTAAGCTAGATCCGATCCTTTCGGCATATGGCACTGTTCGGTCAGTAATTTAAGAACACATCGTGGAGGTTTCTCGATTAATTCCAGGCACATGGTGTTGTCCGTGAAGGTGATATGGGAGTATTGGATCTCTTCCTGCCGGTACTGAAATTCAAAACGTTCCACGTGTTACGATAGCCGACATGGAAGGACAAGTGTCACCTAATCAACTACTGAACGAGTTTATATTTTTATTATTAACCCTCGACACTTGTAAGATAAGGTGACAATAAGTGATGTCTTTAATTTTATTATATTTATCAAGAATTTTCTCAAGTACAACTATCGCAAGAAATTGTCAAAATTTTTTAATTGCCGATTCCGCGGCCTTAAAAAATATCTTTCGAACTCCAAATTCGACTCCACAACTCTACAAGAAACTCTTAAATTGATACGTAGGATTACACGAAAAATACAAAGGAATTCAATTCAATTACTCTCGTTAGCTTCTCTTATCGGGGTCAATTCGATTTCACGCTATCGGTTACGCAACAAGCGTGTTATTTCACCCTATCATGATCGAGAGTTAATCGCGTCGCATATAGGGAATCGAGAATGCCTAGAAACAACTTACGAGTTCCTGTTCCAACGCGAACACGTAGTGATTGAAAAACTTGTGCAGCTTCTCGTTCGTGTAATTAATACAGAGCTGCTCGAAACTGTTCACGGCGAAGTTTTCGAAACCAAATATATCCAGGACACCGAGAAACCTCGAGCTGTCCTGTCCAGGGTTCGTGCAATTGTTTATATGATTGATCAACCAGGCGAACGTTCTCGAGTACAATGCTTTGGCCATCGCGTGCCTATTTTCACGGGCTTCTTGCACCTTCAATGGTATCTCGGTGATGTTTCCGCGAACATTTATCTGTCGTATCAGCACCACCTTGGTCAGATCCTCGACCTGCAGGCCGAGCAAAGGAGCAACCGTACCAACGATGTCAAGGTCCTCTTTAGTTAGCTCGCATCTTTCGCCGTCGACGTCCTCGAAGCTTAAATTTCCCAGCCAGAGAATGGCGGACAGGACTCTGAAAATACCCTCGCACATTTCCGGCGCGACCTAGAAAAACGAAAGTGCGACTCAGTGACGGGCAAGGATAAAATAAGTCCTCGTTACTAGAGCAATTTATAGAGGGAAGAAAAATGAACCGGTTGACGGTAAAAAATAGAAGAGGAGGATATTACGTCTGTTGAAATTGTTATTTCAAGACTCTGAGATGTTATTTCTTTCTGTATAGGTTTAGTATTTAAGATATCTAAACTGGTAATTGAATTATTTAATATTTTAATATATATATCTTTTTAAACGCTTTAACATATTTTTGTTTTATCTTGAAACATGATAATTATGTTATACTGCTATAAAACCGCTATAAAATTTACTTCTGAAAATATTTGATGATTAAAAAAATTATATAGCAAGGAAATTGAAAATTTAAGATTAAGAAAATAGAAAGAAAGAAAATATTCTAAACGATAATAAAAATTACAACATAGAAAAACTCAATTTTATTTAATTTAAAATGTTTACTAAAAGAAATACATCATTTATAGGATGGCTCAATAGTTTTCTTTTGCATGTTATTTAAACGTTCAACAAAGCTTCACGAACGAACGGGGAATTTTAAAACGTCCCGTGTGTATCGAGTTGTTTGCACAGACTATTAATACTAGTAAACCGTACCCTTTGATGATACCACTCAGCGTGTACCAACTAATTACCTGTAGCACGTTAAACGCAAGCCTAAGAGCGTCGAGCTTCTTGCAGTCTGAGATTCCATCGATCTTCACGCAGCCTGACTGATTCAAATACTTGTAGTGGCTGGCTGGCATCAGTTTATATTGTTCCGCGAATTCCTTGTCCCTGGTCCCGGCCTCCACTAGCTGATACAAAACGTGGTAATTCCTCTCGCCGGCGCTCTGAAAAGTTATACGGCTCTGCTCGAGCAAGTAATCCTGGATGATGCAACCCTTGATCATCCACTTGCTGTCGAAGCACACCTGCATGAATTTGCCGAACCGGGAGCTGTTGTCGTTCCTCACTGTCTTCGCGTTTCCTATTTAAAAAAAAATGATGTCTGTAACTATATTGATGGAAGAATTTTTTATTAAAGTTTGTATAAAATTAATATCTCTATAGGCATATTTTTTCTGTGAGTGATTCCAGAGAGGAAGTTTAAAAATAATTAATTTTGGGTAATACTCTCGTACAGTTGTTTCTGTGTTTATTTTAAAGTGATTGATAAAAATAGGTAATTAAAAATAGGTAATAGTAATAATAAATAAAAATAGGTAAAAATTTAAAAAATATTAAATACGTGAAAAATATTGTTAGTTCATCATAAACAGGAAATTAATTCACTTCAAAAAGAAAGTAATAAAAAATAGATCTAATTAAGAAATAAACGTATTTTTTTTTTTGTAACTTTAAGTTAATGTTGTGAAAAAAGTTCAATGTTTGAATATTAGCAGAATTAAAGAGCGACAAAAAGAAATATTATTACAACGATGTCGGAGTTCCGGTGTGTTTGGTTGCGCGCTTTGTCCGAACACAAAAGCAAACGGTACAATTTTTATGATACGCCCTTAAATCTTTCGCCTCTCGTGACCCAGTTTTTACCCCTCGCGCTTCAGCATTTAACACCTGACTCGTTCTCGGCCTCTTGACTCCGAGTAATGAATCCCTTTTATTTTTAAATGCCATTAGGAATAACGTTCATCGACCCGTTTCATAAAAGTCTTCCCGTTTACGTTCGTCTATTTTCGAGGCGCTACCATTGGAACAAGGAAAAGCCTAAAAAGAAATAGTCTTTCTCTTCTTGGACGACTTTTATGAAAAGTGTCTGCAAAAACTGTTTCACGACGACTCTACGCTTCTAACATATCGCGGACGTATCATGGTCAACGTTTTTCTATTAAACTGTTTTATTTTTATTATTATTTTACGTAAGCCACGTGAAAATAAAATAACTCACAAACTTACTTATATTTTGCAACAAATTTTTTTCTACATCTTCTGTGAAGCATAACAAATATATCTACAAAGTTTCAAATTGTTCGGCTCACCAGTTTTTTAATAAAAAAATCTTAAAAGTACCCTTCTACCTACGCTCCAATGATGATAGTTTCTTTAATTGAACAATTTAATTTTTTTTAACAGTTGTAACTAATAATGGAAAACTAATAAATCTGCAATTAGTTAACAGTGATTCTAATAATTATAATTATATTCAACTCGGTTTAAAATAATTCTACTTCTCTTAAACATTTTTTTAACGCAATAATTTTATTCGATTTTACCAGGATAGTGATTCTTGTTAGCACGAAGGATTGAAATTACAGAGAAAATTTGGCGCAGGCGATAAACTGTAAGAAAATGTAATTAACAGGATAAAATTACTTTTTAACGATTGAAGTTAATTACCGAAAGCTTCGAGGATGGTGTTGGCCTCGAGAATTTGCTGTTCCACCCACGTGTCGACGTTGCTGGTCACCGAGCAAAGATACTGCAAGATAAATTTCGTAGTTTCTGTTTTTCCCGCCCCGCTTTCCCCTGATATTACGCATGATTGATTGCTCTCGGTATCCTGAAGAGACCTGTACGCCGCTTCCGCCAACGCGAACACGTGTGGCTCCAAGGAGCCCATCTTTTGTCCATGGTATCGATTCACGTATTCCTAAAAATTAAGAATGACAATTTTAACATAAAAATATTGACTACAAAAAATTATTTTCAATAAAAGAAAAAAAGCTATTGCCGATAAACAACAATTTTCTGTAAATAAAAAATACCTGTGGCCTTTAAAGAATAATTCTTTGTCAATGAAAAGCAATTTTTCTGGAAGGAAGTATTAAAATGCTGATTAGTCATTTTTTATAGATTTTTCAAGAATCTTATTGGGGACTATTTTTGGTTTAACGCCAGAAATAGTTTAGAAAGGCGAGTGATGAAAGAAAGAATGGAAGACGGGTGAAGAGAAGTCCATTTCCGGTCTTGAGGAACTCCAGTGGACTTGTCAATAAGACTGCATATCTGCGCTTGAAATACACGTGTCATATAAAGGAACGAAGGATCTATATTTAGCAATCGATGAAGAAACTAGAACTTGTGACAACAGAAACTGTTGATAAGGTCATCCGATGGAGGAAATTGTTGGAACGTGAATCGAAATCTTCCTCATTTAAGTCCACTTTAATTACAGGATGCATACCAAGAAATAGAGAAAATAATTTTTCTTTGCTTCTTGGTAATAAATAAATTGTACTTTAATTATTGATCTTGTAGTTGAGTTGTACTCAATATTCGAATAAAACTGTCTGCTTTTTCACGGCGTAAAATTCGCGTTAAGGCCCATTAGCCTTAATCACAGGTTGCATCGGGCGCGACAAACAGATTCCGATGATCGAATAGAAGGTTTGAAATGAATGGTGGTAGGTGGGCTCGACGACCCTGGTAACCCGATTAATTGCAAACGTCATTCGATAGGACATTCCACGACCGAGTTCCATTCGGCCCCTTTCATTTACCGATTCCCTTGGGAGATCGTATTAGGGTTCAGAAAGGCGTGCGCATCGATAGTTCGATTTCAAACGGGTCCGTAGTCCAGCACTGTGTGTTTATGACGCCCATAAAATGACCCCTACTGTTCGCGAAATCTACTTTATTCCAGGTTTCCACCAGTCCATCATTTATGTTTACTTTCATGACTTACACCGAAGATGGCTCTGCTTCGAGTAACATCGGATACGATTCCTCTTCATCGAACCAATTTAACCTATAGTTTAAATACATCATAAATAATAACAAATATTAACAGTACCACGACTTATAAATTTCATAATTAAAAAAAAAAAAAAAAAAAAAAAAAAAGAACAATTCTTATCCATACCAAAATTGAATCCAAAAAAAAAATTCCTAAATCGTACAGTGGAAACGAAATCTTTTCATCGGACCATTTCAATCTGTAGTTCAAATATATCATAAATATTAACAAATATTAACAGCACCACGACTTATAAATTTTATAAAAAAAAAAAAAAAAAAAAAAGAACAATTCTTATCCATACCAAAATTGAATCCAAAAAAAAAATTCCTAAATCGTACAGTGGAAACGAAATCTTTTCATCGGACCATTTCAATCTGTAGTTCAAATATATCATAAATATTAACAAATATTAACAGCACCACGACTTATAAATTTTATAAAAAAAAAAAAAAAAAAAAAAGAACAATTCTTATCCATACCAAAATTGAATCCAAAAAAAAAATTCCTAAATCGTACAGTGGAAACGAAATCTTTTCATCGGACCATTTCAATCTGTAGTTCAAATATATCATAAATATTAACAAATATTAACAGCACCACGACTTATAAATTTTATAAAAAAAAAAAAAAAAAAAAAAGAACAATTCTTATCCATACCAAAATTGAATCCAAAAAAAAAATTCCTAAATCGTACAGTGGAAACGAAATCTTTTCATCGGACCATTTCAATCTGTAGTTCAAATATATCATAAATATTAACAAATATTAACAGCACCACGACTTATAAATTTTATAAAAAAAAAAAAAAAAAAAAAAGAACAATTCTTATCCATACCAAAATTGAATCCAAAAAAAAAATTCCTAAATCGTACAGTGGAAACGAAATCTTTTCATCGGACCATTTCAATCTGTAGTTCAAATATATCATAAATATTAACAAATATTAACAGCACCACGACTTATAAATTTTATAAAAAAAAAAAAAAAAAAAAAAGAACAATTCTTATCCATACCAAAATTGAATCCAAAAAAAACAATTCCTATATCGCACAGCGGAAACGAAATCTTTTCATCGGACCATTTCAATCTGTAGTTCAAATATATCATAAATATTAACAAATATTAACAGCACCACGACTTATAAATTTTATAATAAAAAAAAAAAAAAAAAAAA
>SMSQ01010998.1:0-33544 GCA_019453375.1 Ctenoplectra terminalis | reverse complement strand
ATATTATATACTATAATATTATTATAATATTTTACTATAATAATTCCACTTTGAAGGAAATTAATTTGCTCTGCTTGTTCAGTCGCAAGGATCTGTAGTTTAAAATACACCTGAAATCCAGTTTAGTTTTATAACCCAACCGTCAATCCGCTATTTACATATGACCATCATATGTCACATTTCAATATTATTTTTGTGAAAACACGACGATAATTAAACATAGAGGCTTCATTTTGATTTTAAATTTAACATAAACCTAAATATCGCGATGCGTAAACTAGCTTTACATGAAATTTCTCTACATCTTCTATAATTTTGTTCCAAATTCGTATGTCCACAGTTTCCATTTTAATCTAATTTCTTCACTCGGCATAGATAGAAATATAATAAAGCAAACATACAATACTAACAATCATATATTTTAAGTATCTCAAACCAATCCCCAAATATACATCTCAAAACTTAAAACTATAGCTTNGATTTTAAATTTAACATAAACCTAAATATCGCGATGCGTAAACTAGCTTTACATGAAATTTCTCTACATCTTCTATAATTTTGTTCCAAATTCGTATGTCCACAGTTTCCATTTTAATCTAATTTCTTCACTCGGCATAGATAGAAATATAATAAAGCAAACATACAATACTAACAATCATATATTTTAAGTATCTCAAACCAATCCCCAAATATACATCTCAAAACTTAAAACTATAGCTTCTCTTTCGTTGTAACGATCGAATAAATTCTCCAAACTACCACCAACGCTTCGGTGTAACAAGTTTTCAACGAATGATTACTTTCTCCCAATCAATACGCTTATTCCTTCATAACGGCTCAACTGGATAAATGTCCGTCGGCTCGCAAGTGCCGTAATCAGCCGTCCGCTAACACCGTTAGATAAAGCCGTTGATGCGTCTTGAAGTTGTTGGCCGGAATTGAAAAGGGTCTCGAAGGGTTTGATGATGTCGAAGAAAGCGAACGCGGCTTGGGAGAAGAGAAAGACGATCGAAAGAACAGACGACAAAGGATCTCGCTCCTTTCTGCCGTTGGACAAGGAGAAAGCGTCGAATTCAAAAGGTTGGAGGAGGCTGGATAAAGGGAACGGAGAAGGAAAAACGTTGGAGAAAAGATGGAGGATGGCACGGAAGGGAAGGGACGAGGTAGCGGAAGCGCGGCTTCGGAGCTCGATTATGTGATATAAAGTTGCCAGAGCGAGGGGTGGATAGGGAAGGAGGGCCAAAGAGAGATGCACCCCCGTTGATTGAGCCGCCACCTTCAACGTGCCGTGAACACATGTGCTGGTGGCAACACTCTGATTGGAAGCCAGATGGGCTCTTCAGCCTCTTACCTTGGCATCGGCTCCCTCTGTGTTTCTCCTTCAGCCGTGTTTCTTTCCCTCTCGCTCGTTCGCTCGTTCTTCGACTTGGCTCGGCCTCTGTTTCCATCTCCGACATCTTTTTCTTCCTCGACACCTGAAACACAACCCTCTTTCGCAAAGTGCCTCTCGATATAGCCGAGACGACTATCCTAGCCTGGCCTTGGCTGACTACTACTCTGCATGCAGGTTGCCGAACAGCATGATCAAATTGAAACGAAGCGGCTTGGATAAGAGGCTGTGAAGAGGAGCAGATAAACTCGGCCGATTTCGTGAGCCGATCGAGGGATCCTGGCTTAATACCGCATAAAACTAACATTTATCTGGCATCTTGGCCTCGTCGTCGGATAGATTTAACGGAATACTTGAACGATTGATTGAATCGAATCCCTGCTTGGAATCCGGGTCATCTCGCTGATGGTAGTTTTGATCTTAACGGAAGTTTCGAACAGACTTGGAGACGCGACGCCGTTCGTTTTATTCAAATTCTTCGCGAGTTCTAACGCGCTCGAAGCACACACGAGCCATACGGTCGACGAAGAGCAGCTTGTCTATGAGGATCATTCGGAGAATTCCGGTATTTTACATTAATAGGATTTGGAAAGTTTGCAATACCACTTGCGTATTCTTTCCTCATGAAGTCGTCCACATAGTTAGCATACATTAACGTATTGATTTGGCTAAAACTTCTTGCATTCTTCGGAATTGTCTTGTTCGGAGGAGTTCTTGTGTCGTGTAAAGTACTTTTGTCACGTTCGTGTAATTTACATTTTACGTCTCTGATTTAATTTAAGCGAGCCATAAGTCTACACCTTGTTTATTTTATTTTATTTTATGAACTAATTGTTTTGAGTAAGAAAATATTAGATTGCAAATTGGGTTGAAATATAAAACATAATAATGAAAAATGACCTTTATCTCGAAGATTAAAATATTCTGAAGAGATTTTCACGAAGTAAATAAACTTTGTGCGTAAACTGAGTAGAAACTTGTAATTCACCCTGTTAAATACATAAATATCGAATAAAGAAAAAATAAATTCCTTGTTATAAAATCTAGAAGCTCTTTCTGTAAGTATCCTTCAAATTTAAATATCTCAATTTCCTATTGATTTAATACTACACGAAAATAAGAAAAAAAATTGATAAGCGTTATAGAAGAAATTGTACAAGAAAATGTAAAAGAAAATGCCAGAAGAAACCTATGGAGAAAAGATACAGAAGGAGAAGTTGTTAAAGTTGACACGAGTTTTGATGACAACTGAACGTCAAGTAAAAATGAGGAAGTTCCTAACGAAGCGTAGCTTCCGGCAATTAGCCGTCTCACTCAATGATTACTGTACTTTATTTAACTTCACCGTTCGAAGATGTCACTCGGATCTGCCGGTGACATTTACTATGAAATGGTTTCTTTTGCACCGCAAGATCCAAAAGCGGTAATTAGAGCGTGCGGTAACCAGAGCGTTCCCGGTACTCTCTGAGAAAATGGCAGCCCGGGATTTTCTGTCTTTAACAGCAACGAGGTGATGCCTGACTTTATACCGTGTCGGGACTCGTTAAAGTCCTAGCGCCATTGTCGTAATTGTGGCCCCGTAAAATCCAGCGGTTACAATAGGAGCTGATTTTGCAAATGCACGAAAATTAAAACGACAAAACATATTTTTCATAGCAATGAAATACAGATATTTAAGAACAATAAGTTCTAAACTCTTTTAGCGAGGGTATAGGTAATATAGGATTATTTATATATTAGGTTGTCCCAAAAGTTTCCTTCGTTTTATTAACCCTTTGCACTCGAGAGATGACTCTTACTCACCACTTGGATTAATGCAGCGACTCGAATCGCGTATAATATAATCATTTTATTTCAACTTTTCGTGTATTTTTACATCACACGAGACCTAATATTGAATCTTAAGCTTGGTAATTTTGCTTCGTGTGATATTTTAAAAAGCATTTTACGTCAGAATGCATTTTACGTTTCTCGGGACAAGTGTCGCAAAAATGTGTCTTTCGAGTGCAAAGGGTTAATAAGTAATGGATACATAATATTAGGTTGGAAACTATGAAACGGGCGTGTTTCGTTTAGTCTGTGTTCAGCTGCGACTGAGAGAGATACATCGTAACGTGCGCTCGATATTTTTATTTATAAAGCTTAAAGGTATTCTGTTTACTCATTTTGTAAAATTTTTTCGTGTTTGTATCCCATTCTTATTTTATTTTTATCCTAAACCAGATGGAAACAATACGCGATTTACATCTACTCTTGTTGTACGAGTTTAAATTAAATCATACCGCAGCTCAAGCTTCGAGAAATATTAATCAGGCATTCGGAGATGTATCCACCGATGAAAAAAATGCTCGATATTGGTTCGAAAAATTTGGTTCTGGCAATTTGAGTATCGTGAATGAGCCTCGAGGAAGACCACCGGCCCATATTGATAACGAGGAATTAAGGACGACTGTGGAATCCGATCCATAGACAACTAGTCGAACACTTGGGTCTAAACTAGAAACTAGTCATACCGCTGTGTTAAAACATTTGCGTGCAATAAATAAAGTCAATAAATTGAACATAGCTGAACACAAACTAAACAAAAAACGCCCGTTTCATAGTTTCCAACCTAATATTTTATGTTTTACAGTATGTTATCCCTTTGCGGTCGAGAGGTGACTCTCAGGTACCACTTGGTTTGATGCAACTCAAGCGGCGACAATGTTTATTTATGTTTCTTTAACCCTTTCGGTACGAGCACCGGATATATCCGGCATTCATCCGATGACGTGGTGTTACTTATATAATTAATAAAATTTTATATAAATATCTTTTAATATTAAAACTATAAACGACGCTTGTTAGAAGAAACATTGTTTTATTAACACGTTGACTGCCACAGTGGTCATATGTGACCGGAGTTTGTTTCTCCTGTAGCGCCATGGTGGTCATCGGTGACCAGAGTGCTTCAAATGTTTATAATTGTAAAAATGAAATGAAGATTGATAGTTAATGAATTTTGAACATCATCGTCGCTATTAGAGAATGTTTTGAAATAAAGCGTGCACTATTCAACGATTAAAAATTCTTAGAAGATCAAAAATGAGAGATTCATTTTTATCGAATCTTCTATTTACTGGTGCGGCGTCCTGAGTTATGGCGTCCTGAGCAAAACATGTGATTTCGTCGTGGCAGTCAACGTGTTAAACAGATTTCTTATTTGACGCCTAGAAAAATCTTCATACAAAAGAGCACTGACCACGCGCTACGTGTACATTTTCGGAGCGGCGCCTCGTACAGCGGGAGTGTCACGGCGGACAGAGCGCTCGTACCCAATGGGTTAATCTTAGGAAGTGAAGAATGATACGCCCTCGAATAGCTATAACATTTTCTTGTCTCAAATTCAAGTTCGAGATTGCGGATCGGACTGCGTCTTTAGCGTTAGTCTGAGCTCGACAGTCGTGGCAATAGGAATATTACTTTCAAAGTTTCTGAGCCTTATAAGCATGGAAAATGGTAATGAAATCGGTTCGAGTGAAGATGAGTTTGATTTTTCGTTGTTGAACAACGAAATTACCTCTGTATATAAAGCAGTTGGCGATAGAGAAAAGGAAAGCAGCGATGAAGATAAAATACCACACAATGCAACGATACAGAGCTTAATATTTAACAAATCTTCTTCTTTGAGATACAAAGATTTATAAAGCATTAAAATATAAAAGTTTTGTACGTTAATTTGTATGTGAAATCATTTTAAGATTGATGTTAGCTGTAAGAAATTCACGAAATGCGCGAAAAATCGTGTCGAGTTGCTGGCTCGCCCGAGCGAGAAAGATCTCGACAGCAAAGGGTTATTATATTATTTAAGATCCATTTTGCTCCATTATCTTCCTCCATCTTTCGTTTAACAAATAAAGCTGCATGTTTACATAAACACTGTCAGAACAAAGCTGCTGCGGGAAGATAACGAAAGAAATTTTGGGAACAACCTAATAATTACGTTTTATTTTATTGTTGTAATATTTTTATAATAATATTTAAAAATGATTACGTACCAGATGTACAATATTTATGAGATTTTTTTATTCGTACACGCTGAGAGTACAATTGTTATACCCTGTTTTCTGTTTCACTGTAAAGTCTTGTTTCAATTGTAATTTTATTGATATTGAATTAAAATATTTATAGAAGACAGAGAAGAGACAAGTTGTGACTTATGTGAGGACAAATTTCAAAACTTCGTAGGAAAATAGATAGTGATATTAATTTCGAAAACATAGTAAGCGGATGATCGATAGAAAGATTATAGATTGGTTAGTAAAGTTTGAATAAGAAAGAGCAGAAAGAAGAGAGTTATTATAAATGCAATAATATAGTTTATAACGAAAGAAACTGCAATGAATAAAATACTTAGTCAAATTTATAGTCATTTAAAAATGTGATCCAGAGTGACAGAGCGAATGTAAAAGACAAATTGATAAGATAACTGATAAATATAGTTAATATACTGTAAACCAAATTCAATTCTCAGTTTAGAAGCTGAATAAACACTGTTATAATAACAAAAATATTTAAAAACAATTTCCAAAATAATTACCGAAATTTTACATCATACATATATAAGCATCGCAAATTAGAAGTTTCTTTTCGCCAAAATAAGCATTTCAAATATTCGAACTACAACGAAACATTTAACGCTAAAACTACCGATTAAGTCAAAATGACTTGTTCATAATTTCTTATAGAAATTTTAGAAATTTACAATAATAAATTTTTGAGAAATTTCCACAATTTTTTGTAAAAAAAATATGCATAAAGAATTATTACCCTTATTATACGTATTTTTCGAAATACCTATCGTTTTGATTTCTTTGCTACAAATAACTCTACTTTAATCGTCGGTAGTTCTAGTTAACCTGTTAAAACACTTTTGATCGATCAATAATAATATCCAACCTAATTATCAACGCACAAAAATCGTCTCAATTCGGAACACATCGCCCACCGATCGACCGATCTTTCCATTCACACAGTTCCCCGGGCAAACCTGTTCCCGAGCAAAAGCCACGAGTGTCGCGATCAGAGAAACACCGTCTCGCCGATGTATAGAACGGTAACGTCAGTAGGTTTACAGGCTGAACGTAAACGGGCTTGTTAGGACGGCTGGATGGATTCGAAGGTTTTCACGGCTGAGGAAGGTAGGAGACAGAGTAGGGAAGAAGAGAGACAGAAAGGAAGCAGGGGTTTCCAGTCAGGACATGAGGGACAGTTCACCGGCTTTACCCGCCGGCAGTCCCTAGAGGTGGCAGTCCCGTTGCAAGCTGAACCTAGTCTGTGGTTGCTGGCTTGTTAGATCCAGTTTGGGGTTGGTACGGTCTGAAGAGGGGGTTGCCCAGTGGAGGGCGCCACTCTTCAGTAGACCGCAATCGGGTATGCAATTTACGTGGTGTCCGACCTCTGCGACCTCTGCCCCATCCCCTTATTCCGGCAGCCGTACTCACGTCCCAGCCTCAGTATCCACCATCCCCTAACCCAAGCCTCCTCACCCTCGTTTCGTCCTCATCCTCCTCCTACCGCCTCATTTCTCCGGCCCAGGTTTCTGCAGGATTCGCACCCGTGTGCAAAACGAAGGATCCAGGTGTGAGACTGTGTTCAGGCTCCTCCACGCTCGATACGCAACAGTAGAAAACGTGGCGTGTGGGCGGCGAAGTAGTCCTCGCAACCAGGCAGCCTGAATATTGGCGGCTGCGGGGACGATTGGTCGAGGAGGGTGAGAAAGGTGCGGATATGGTGGAAGAACGAAAGCCGATGGCTGTCGCGAGCAGAAGCTCCGACGGCAGTTAGGATAGAACTGGTTTCTTCCAACCGGGGTACACGGTAAGATTTCTCGTGGTCTTCGACGGGCTTTACGAACACCGGTAATGACGCTCAGGAAATTGGAAGTAGCGAGGAGGATTGAAATTGGTCGAGCATACGAACTAACAATTTGTCGGAGATCAAGGAGAAGTGTTTCCATCGTGGTCGCCGATCGTTCGGTCGGTTAACGTGACCGATTTCAAAGGGCTCTGATGGTTCTCGTTCTTTCCTCGCCCCATGCTGTCGTCATTTCCTTCGAGATGGTGGAGGTATCTCGCAAGCGTTTCCTGAATCGCTAGGATGAGTGAAGAATTTGATTAGATTAGAAGACGAGTTATTCAGATTGGTTATTTTATGAGATTTCATCATCTATCGTGTGTAGATCATTTGGTAGAGACAGTGTGGAAGATTTAGAACGTAGTGAAATGTAGTATCGAAAGAATATATGGTCATAATAAAGTAATTGTCTTACTACACTTTTAGCATCACTTTTGTGACTTTTCAAATTTATACAATGACCCTTACGGTATGAATATTTACGCTTATAAGATATAAATACAGCTCGTGATACAAGATTTGTTAAAGAAACTTAATAGTAAAATCTACGTACTTAATTCTAGCTTGTGTAAAGACAATGTTGAAACAAATCTTTGTGTATGAAAGCTTAACAAAAATGTATTACAGTCGGTAAAATAAAATTAGGCAACGTGGTTAGAATTAAAGATACAAACTGTCGATGTAGAATAAAATTCGACGGAGCTTGATTACAGTAGCTATACCGTACACAAATGTTTGAATTTTTTTAATTTGAATAATTTCATTGTTTAGTTCCACGAATTCAACTTACAAGAAATATTACGGAGTTGACACGCGTTAATTCTGATGAAATTTTGATACGATACAGATCTCGAAAAAATATTAGACACGTATCTTTTTATATCCACCATCGTTCACCGTGAATCGGTGACCAGCGGTAATCAGTCCTTAAAGTAGGATATAAAAGTTTTTAAACGAATAAATTTTTTGTTTAATTAAATTCTGAAAAATGCAACGTTGTGAATTTATAAACTTTCTATGAAACATCAGAGGCAAGTTATTTTGGCCACTTCGATAGTTCTAGTGTTAAATTTATAGGTGATTGTGAAGATCTAATAAGGAATGTTTCGAAGTTGACACGCGCTGATTTTTTATGGAATTTTGATATGATATAGATCTTCAGGATTTGAGAATTTTGAAAATTTGAGAAGATTGATATCTGCGATCGTTCTCTTTGAAGGGGCGATATCAGCCCTCAGATGGTGAAAAACTTATTTGATAGTATATCTCGAAAACTATTGGAGATAGAAAGAAAGTTTAAACGTACGGTTTGTCTATTTTTAAATGTTCACTCAAACTATATAAAAAGGTTTTAGAAAAATTAACCCTCTATAGCCCGAATTTCGTGTGTTTATTGGAGAAAAAATTACGATCGATTACATTTTTTCACTTTGATTTCAAAATGTTTAAACTAATAATTACCGTAGATGGATCGTGATGTCGCTACAGTAATACAGTAATCAAATTTAATAGTGCAGTGATAACTAAAAATTAATTTTTTAAAATATACATCAGTTCGTAACTTTTAAGTCGACGGTTCCATACAGGGTTAATTCGTTTATAAACTTTTCACCCAACCTTGATTCCCTGAGAACTGATATTACCCCTTCGAAAGAAACGATGACCGATATAAAAAAATACGCGTCTAAAATCTTTTCGAGATCTATATCATATTTTACCATAGTATCAAAATTTCATAAAAATCGGTGCGTGTAAGCTCCATAACATTCCTTGTTAGAATCTTGATAAAGTTCCATTATTTCCGTATCCTCAATTTTAAATCGATGTACGATGCCTTAAGAATACAGTTTACGATCAATAAAACAGAGAATTACAAGTAATCCGTGGCATCAGGTGTTATAGAGGTTTCAGGTTGTTCGACACGTTCCAATGCAAATGTCAGGTTGAGCGTTCCGACCTCGCGTAATGCGCATGTTAATCGGCTGAGGCTACGTCGTATACCGGCACCAACGGTATAATTCGCTGAATTTACAAGCCTTATCGCAATCGTTGCATTTAATCGTCGAGAATTAGGTTATGTCGTCGAACTGACGTTGCCGCCTTAACACTTCGACCCATCAAAGGTGAATTACCGCGTGATAAAAATTAATTTCCGAATTAATGTAGGAAACAATCCCTCGTAGATAACGAATGGTATAAAATAAAATGAGTTATATGAATTTAACAGGACACTAATTTAAAAATCATAATATATATTATAGGTGGAATTAAATATTCCATTGTTTACTAGATTCCATCTCTTCTAATTATACTCGAGAAGAACGTCGAATACTGGATAAAAAATAGAATGACAGTCGTTCATTTCTGACTGCCATCTGTTTCGACGTTTAAACGGTTGTCGAAGCTATTCGTAAATTATTGCAATCGATAGACTGATTAATTGGAAAGTCAATGAAGAAGTAAGAGAAGCGATATATAATTGGTAAATAATATATAATTCAGTTGACTAATATTTTGTCGCGGTTTTCTATCATGCATATATTCGTAATTTATTGTGGCATATACTTGAATAAACTTCGTAAAGATAATTGCATCATGAAATAAGTACCTAAAAAGTAGAAGAAAAGGGAAACTCGATTCATCGGGTTTTTAGTTCCTTTTTTTTTTCCTTTTTTTTGAGAATGTCCGAAGCACTTGACTAACTTGAAATCTTCTTAGACCAAACGAGGGGAAGTAAGGAACAAGAGAAATCCAATTTCAGCTCCCTGGTGTGTAATAACCAAGGAATGTCAAAATGGGGAAAATGCAGGTAATGTTAGAATAATTCTCTTCTCTATGCTTCGCCAAAGTCTTGCAAACTAAATCCTTCTTAATTTTTCTTCAAAGAAAAATTATTTGTACACGTACACGAGGAATAAAATTTACGAAACCTAGATTTTTATAGTTTTATATTTTTTTTTGGAAGGAAATTTTTTTGTAACGTAAAATTAATTACATTTTAGAGTATTTAAATAGTTCACCTTTTCACTACGATGCTCTAAAGATTAAAAATTCTATTGCTATATAGATCAATACAATTTTTGTCGATATAAGAGAAATGTACATATTAAAATTTAGATATATTGTGCAATGAATTATATTATAACACATGTGAATGAAAATAAGAATATTCATTTTTTAATATAAAATTATGCTAAAGTTATTTTTAAAAGATATAAATAGAATTTTCTTCGTTTTATGATTTAGTTTATTATATGCGTAATTATAGATTATTCGTTTTATCATAAAAATATTTTATGGTATAAAAGATGTCTATGTACGATTTTGTAAAGGATTTAATTTCTGAGACCGGTTAATACTTCTATAATTGTTCCCACAGTAAAAAGTATTCTAACGAATAGGCTGCAAATCTGATTAATTTATGGAAAATTTGAAGGCACAAAAATACAAAGAATATACATAATGAGCAAAAATATATAGATAGAACAAAAATTTAGTACTCATTGTAACATTTAGCGAATAAAACAATTGCCTCCTATTTATAAAAATTTATATTTTTTAAAATATGAATTTCCATAAAAATTCGCAGCCTAGTAATAAATCTGTGTCACTCAAATATTTTTAATCATAAAACGAAGGAAATTTTATTTATATCTTTTAAAAATAACTTTAGCATAATTTTATATTAAAAATGAATATTCATCGTCTAACATATCCTTGAATCTGAAATATATTATAGCTTGCGCTTAAAGTTATTTTAAAGCCAGTTTAAATAAAAATATTACAGAAATAAAAGAAAACGGTTAATTGTGATTTTTAGCATATTGTCGCTTACATAACTGGGGGTGCGAACGGTATCGGAAAGGCTGTCGCCGAGAAAATTCTTTGCCAAGGTGGCAAGGTGGTGTTGGCCGATATATCTTGCAACGGGTCTAAAATTGCCGAGAGCATGGGCGAAAAAGCTTTATTTTCGTGTACCGACGTAAGTTTGATTACTCGTAAGACTTGGTGCCAATATCGTTTGTGCGAATAAATCTATCAATTATATTGAATGAAATGATATTAAGAAATGACACGTATCCTTAACTCCTTCGAAAGCTATTTCTGAACACTGAAAAAGAGATTATGAAAACATTGAAAAAGAATTTTATTATTTGTAGTTTTTACACGTATACCAAACAATTGGTATTTTTCTTTCCTTTCACTATATATGTATATGTATATAAAAATTTATTTATACGAATTTCCATAAAAATTATCAATTTTAATTAATGAAAATAAATGAATCCAACGAATACATCTTTTACAGTTTTTTTAAATTCCAAATAATTTATCGGATTCGAACTTCAAAAAGAGAAACATTTTATGTAGCAGAAACCTAATATTTAGAACTGTTTGCTTATCATACATCAATCATTTTTAAGCTCGCATAGACGTAAACATTTTGCACATCTTTCTTTTCTCCCATCTTTATTAAATTAATTAAAAAATATATATATTACAATATATTACAATATTACAATATGATAAATTTTTTAATTACATTAGTACATGATATTATAATATATATATATATATTTTTTTACATACATCTTTCTTTTCTCAAGCTTTATTAAATTAATTAAAAAATATATATATATTACAATATATTACAATGTTACAATATTATAAATTTTTTAATTACATTAGTGCATGATATTATAATATATATTACAATACATATATATATATATATATATATTTTTTTTTAATTAATTTAATAAAGATTGAAAGATGAAAGATGTACAAAATGTTTACGTCTATGCGAGCTTAAAAATGATTGATGCATGATAAGCAAACAGTACTAAATATTAGGTTGGTGGTACATAAAATGTTTCTCTTTTTGAAGTTCGAATCCGATAAATTATTTAGAATTTAAAAAACTGTAAAAACTGTATTCGTTGGATTCATTTATTTCCATTTATTAGAATTGATGATTTTTATAAATCTTGAATCATAAAATTAAACAATCATCAGGAAATGTGTATAGTATCGTATAGAAATTAATTTTGATTAAATACATACGGTTTTAAAGAATCTACGCGCGATTAAAGTTTTATTTGAGAAAACCTTTATATGCACCAACTTAATAGTAAAATATACAATAAATTTCTGACTTCTAACGATAAACAATCAATAAATACCAAAATCTTTCTGAAAAAAAAAAAAGAAAAAAAAAATTAACGGTCTAACAAAATCACAAGAATACAATAAAAGAACCTCACAGGTTAGAATGGAGAAGGACGTATTGGATAGTATGAAGTGCGTGAAAGATAAATTCGGCGGCGTGAACGTGCTGGTTAATTCCGCTGGTGTCGTTGGCTACGAGCAGATCTACGATTTCAAGAATAAAAAGCCCCATTCGGTCGAAATGTACAAGTGTCAGTTCGACACGAATGTTTGGGGTTTATTTAACGTGACTCGTTTAATGGTCGGTATGATGGCAGAGAATAAACCCGATGCCAATAAGCAGAGAGGAGTTATTATAAATCTCGCAAGCATGATGGCGTACGAGCCACCACCTGGATTGGTCGCTTATGGTGGCACGAAAGCCGCGGTTGCCGGTATGACGGTGCCTTTAGCCAGAGGACTCGCATCGAAAGGAATACGCGTCGTCGGCATATGTCCTGGTTACATAGAGAGTCCTATGACAGGTATTTCAATGCTACACCTATTTCTGTCCACACATTTCTTACTGTTAGGCAATTTCATAAATTGTACGGTTAATCGAAAAATTGTATAACAAAATGCAGAGGCGGATTAAGCCAACGCGCGGCCTGTTGCAAATGTTACCAGGAGACCCTATTTTACAGAAACATTTTCAAAGATATTTTGTTTTCTGAAATATTTTTAGAAAAACATTTCTTCGAAGCAAAATTATCTGTTAACGATAGCCAGAGCTGTTGCAAAATTTTACGAGCCAAACTTTTTCTGCTCTAGGCGCGGGGCTCGTAGCATTTGCTATTAGGTTGGAAACTATGAAACGAGCGTTGCGTCAATTCGTGCGGCACATATGAGTCCAATTTTTTGACTTTATTTATTGCACACAAATGTTTTAACACAGCTGTACGACTAGTTGCTAGTTTAGACCCAAGTGTTCGATTAGTTGTGCGTGGATCGGATTCCACGGTCGTCCTTAATTCCTCGTTATCAATATGGGCTGGTGGTCTTCCTCGAGGCTCATTCACGATACTCAAATTGCCAGAACGAAATTTTTCGAACCAATATCGAGCATTTTTTTCATCGGTAGATCCATCTCCGAATGCCTGATTAATATTTCTTGAAGCTTGAGCCGCGGTATGATTTAATTTAAACTCGTAGAACAAGAGTAGATGTAAATCGTGTTTTGTTTCCATCTGGTTTTGGATAAAAATGAAATAAAAATGGGATACAAAGACGAAAAAATTTTACAAAATGAGTAAGAAGAATATCTTTAAGCTTTATGAATAAAAATATCGAGCGCACGTTACAATGTATCTCTCTCAGTCGCAGCTGAACACAGATTAAACAAAAAACGCCCGTTTCAGAGTTTCCAATCTAATACTTACGCTGTATGGCTAATTTGGCCCTGACAAAATGGAAAGATTTATTGAAAGAGAAATCGAAAGATTAACAGGTAGGGGAGAAATAGACAATGGCGGTAGCTTAAGCTATAATTGGGATAAAATCAAAGTATGGGATCAAGTGTTTATTGAAAAGTATTTTTTATAAACTTAAACTATTAAACTGTTTATCTATTTTGTTGAATACGAAAATCCTTGGCTTCGTATTAATCTAGTTAATATAATTACTAACTCTTGATCGCTATTGTCCACATTTGTGAGTAATAGAGGTTAGACAGCATTTTTCCGTTGAAACTTCAAGCGGAGATTTCACTCCCCGAACTTGCGATTGTGCAGCTATAAAAAAAAACGTGTCCCTTATTTTCACCTGTTTAATGTATCCACCAAATTTCACCAAAATCGGAGACGGACAGTTCGGTATGTTTCCATGTCAGCATAGTGTGTTCTATACAGGGTGTTTCAAAAGGTCTGTAAGTCCACTTAGAGAATGATTCCTGAGATGATTTCAAACAACTTCTTCCTTTGCGAAAATGTAAAATTCGGTTTTGTTAAGAAGTTATTAACGAAAAACACTGGCCAATCCTAGAGCGAGTAAAGCGGCTGGCGACCAGAGGTAGTGTTGATTCCACACCGCACTTGTACCTTAAAGAACAACTCAGAGCGTGTCGAAGCAACTATTGGCGAGTGTTGAGAAAAAGTTATATCGAATAAATAAATAAATTATTATATGTGTAGGATAAATAAACTGAGTTTCAACACTCGCTAGCAGTTGCTTCGATACACTCCGACTTGCTCGTTGAGGCAGAAGCACGGCACGATGTTAACACTCCCGCTTTACTCGCTCTGTGATTGGTTAGTGTTTTTCATTAACACGTTAAACGCCACGTCGATTTTGGTCGATTTATAATAATAATATAGTTAATAGTAATATAGTAATATAGTAATAACATAGAAAAATAGTTAATAATTGAAGAAGAAAATTGTAAAGTCCTATAAAGGAAAATGGTAACTTCGTTTAATGTGATTTAATAGAACCCATTAATGAATTATAAGGTATCATTTTTTGAAATTGATACTGTCAGTTCTCAGAAACCAACGACGCCTAAACGAAAATTTCAGCGTCGGTCCGCAGGGATCGGTGCGACGCTTAACGTGTTAGCTCGTTAACAAAGCTGATTTTGACATTTTCACAAAGGAAGAAATTGTTTGATATCATCTCAGGAACCATCATCATCTCAAGAACCATGGGGGCCACCGGTGACCGGCGACGCGACCAATAGTAAAACACATAATTAGAGTAAATATCTATACTGATAAATTTAAAAATAATACCACTGTTACTATAATGGTTTGAAGAAATTAATGCCATACAGAACATGCAAAAATAATTTTATTAATACAAGGAAAATATACATATTATTTTTTTCAACGTAATATACATCGCATAATAAGAAATTCATGTTGGCGCCGTGGGCAAACCACGTAAAATGCTTAATCCCAATAAAGGACTTACAGACCTTTTAGCACACCTTGTATACCATATAAATATTGAATAGTTTTTTGTAACACCCTGCATATTGTTCTTAAACCTAACATATACACTCGCTCGCACACCCATTCTCGCGGTCATCGCACTTTACGTTCTTTCCTCCTTCTACACACGCACACTTTCTCTCTCGCGCTCGTTTTTTACGGTCGTTCACCTATTGTCAGTGTTTACCATTTTTGCATATGGGTCATTGACACCCGTGAGCGACAAACATACGTGCCTCGTCACCTGTTGAGACAAGCACGTTTTTGCTCTATTTCTAATCGCCAAGTTTTTCCTGACGCTTTTTTCGTCTCCCACAATGTTATTAACACTAAACAATACTAAATACTGTTAACACTTTACCGACCGGTTTATTCGAGCGCGGATACATGGCTAACACCGGCTCGGTTTTGACTATCGTGCGGAAATATAAGCTCTTATTCTTGCAGCTTTGTTTTTAAATAGAAATTCGTGAGATTGCTTGGTATATCGTTTCTCGTATTGTAGGGTAATTTAATTGAATAAAGTTTTTAATTTTCATAATGTTAGTATTAAGCGGCAAGCGGTAGATAAACGTTGGCTGTAAAAAGCCGATTAATAGGCTCCCGGTCGCTGAGCGTTGGTTGCAAAAAGCCGATTAATAGGCTCCCGGTTTGTAAAGTGTTAATAGACTATTTGATCGTACTTCAAATTTTTGTGCACGTTTAGCCGTACAGAAACCAGAGGAAAGGAAACAGTGGATCAGCATGAAACTATCACCGAAACGGTACGGAACCTGCGAAGAAGTTGCCCATTTGATTCAAGCGTGCATCGAAAATCCATTAATGAACGGCGAGAATATACGCATAGACATGGGTTACCGATACTGCCAAGTGGGAGATTCACAAGAAGAGTCGAAGTGTTAATTACGATTTTCCGTGGAAAAGGAAACGTAGCTGTATTTGCTCATAGGTATAACAGTTGTGTTATCGATGCAAAAAAAAAAGAAAATATCGATTTGACAGTTAGATCGATCACCTTGTGATATATCCTCGCAAAACTGTCTGAACTCAACTAATATAAACACTAGTTTATTTTCTAATACAGATTTATATATTTATTTATATTTAGTTGTTTCTTGATAGATATACCATTGCGTACATAATTTATGTTCGGATTTTAGTTTCCTTATCAATCGCTCATCCCTTTAACCCTAAAACTACCAAAGCGGCCAAATGACCGGTTGGTAATTTCCTTACTCAAATTTTATAAATTATTAACCGTGCACTTTCGAGTATTTTCTATGATTTCCTGCAAAATATATTCTTGAAGATTTGTTTCTACCGCACTATATATTTTTCCAAGTATCTATTATTGTAATTTCTTTGGTACAAATAGGTATACTTTAATCGTCGGTAGCTTTAGTGTTAACGAGATATTTAAACAAATTCTTTTAGCATCGCATATCGCTAGGTCGTTTTCGTGTACAATTGAAGCTATGAATTTCAAAACAACGTAAATCTACTTTTTGACACTACAGTTGGTCAGAAAAGTGTACGGAGCCAGCTTACTTTGTTAGATATTAATGTTAGTTCTTCAAAATGCATTTGCTTTTTTTTACAGGGTGTCCTAAAGGTCTGTAAGTCCCTTCAAGGTATGATTACTGAAATTATTTCAAGCAGCTTTTTCCTTTGCGAAAATATCAAATTTAGTTCCATTAACGAGTTATTAACGAAAAATACTAACCGATCGCAAAGCGAGTAAGACGACTGGTCGCCAGCAAGAGCGTTGATTCCGCGCCGTGTTTGTGTCTCGATGAACAAGTCCGGATGTATCGAAGCAACTGTGAACGAGTGTTGAAACTCTGTTTATTTATTCTACACAAATCATTATTTATTTATTTGATATAACTTTTATTGAATACTCGTCAATAGTTGCTTCGATACATTCTGACTTGTTCGTCAAAGCATGAGCGCGGCACAGAGTCAACGCTTCCGCTGGCGGCCAGCCGCTTTACTCGCTCCGTGATTGGTTAGTGTTTTTCGTTAATAACTCGTTAAAAACCATCTTGACATTTTCGCAAAGGAAAAAGCTGCTTGAAATAATCTCAGGAATCATACCTTGAAGGGATTTACTGACCTTTTGGGACACCCTGTATACATTCTGAGAACTCTTATAAAGAGTTATACGCTCTTGTAAAATGAGCTGTAGAATGTTTGTTAAAGTCAGATTTTCAGTTTATTTTTCATCCGTAAACCTGTAATTGTATACAAAATTCGTTTCAATACTTGATCTATTTGCATCGCGATTTAACACCAAAACTACCGACGATTAAAGTAGATCTATTTGTACACCAATAAATAAAAATGATAGGTGTTCTAAAAAATATATAACGTAAGAAAAACAAATCTTCGTCTATATTTTTTACAGAAAATCATGAAAAATCATCCAAATTGCATCATTGGAAAATAGAATTTCTACCAGAAATTATTTGGTAGTTTTAGTATTTAATGGTAAGGAACTATCTCTTATCACCAAAACCTATAGGACTAATTATGTATAGTTCACCAAATTATTTATAATTTATCTCGATTTCAATATTTGATGTTCTTTATTAATACTAACTGATTGCAATGAAATATCAGAGTACAAAGGATAACACATATTAATAAACATAAAATTCTTAGTGCAAATATTCTTATTCAACGGTATTACGTCGAATGTGAGCGGATTATTCCGCGTTTCTTGGCGCAGAGAAGACATTACTCGCGTGATATTCCGCTTCGTGATGCAAATGCCTTAAAGAAACCAGACACTTACCACCAATATATTAATTATTGGTATAACTACTTCCAGCTCGATCAAATCTATTTAACAATATTTCAAACAACAAAAAATCTCACCTCTCAGATATTTTTCAACGACAATAAAATATAGAAAAAATGATAAATGCATTAAAGATATTGTTTCGATAATTATCAGTATAACGTTACGTATAGTTGGTTGATGGACTTTTGCTGTTTTGCAATTCGTCGCTTCAATTTCGGGTCTAACGGAAACTACATTCGGAGGTATCGCGAAACAAAGAATAATGATTCCCGTAACTGGCGGAACACGCGATCAGCAGACGGATTCTCGAGCACGTCGCGAAGACGTGGCGTCATCAGCGGCGACGTGCAACCGCACAGCCATCCACTTCCTTCCGGATGAAATTTATGTATGGAAATATCCGCGTGAGCATTACGCATGTAGAATATCACGACCAGCAGCTGGAGGCCCTCCCGTGACGACACTTCGTAGGAAAATGTATTTTAGCGTTCACGATGGAAGCGGCAAGGTGGAAATATGCGTTCGAGCGACCCTTTCCTTTTCCCGCGCCATTCGTTTCCTCCGAGTTGCCTCCGCCCGCGAACCTCTCGCCAAACCTAAACCCCTGGAGTCTTCATCGACAGCCCTACAGGCATCGAAGCCGCGAACCACCACACACGTAAAACGTACGACACCTTTCTTGATATTTCCGCGTGCAAAATCGCGCCCCGATACTGCATTCCTGCGTGCTAGAATGTTTCCTCATGTTTTATGCACGCGCGATGACAATTTTACGAGGTGGGAACAGATTGTTAGAAGAACCGGGAGGATGAATCGGTCAGCGACCGATGTCGTGGAAATCATGTTTACCTTTTCGTTTCCGTCATTTGCATATCGAAGGGGATATTTTTTGTACATTTCAAGAGCGATTTCGAATGCAGGATTTTGGTAAATTGGAATAGGTTTTCCTTTTTGCGAGCTCGATGAAAGAGATGTTTCGGTAAAGATTGTGCAATTTCGTCTGAGTTTCGTTTATTAAAATTGTTTCTTTGTGGAGGATCTAACGGACTCTGTATAATTTAAAATACTGTTAAATCCTATTGTGCATTTTATGTTAAAATTTCGTCAGAAGCGTCTGGCTTTGAAATCTTTAGTAACAATTATTTAGCAACGAATAAATTGGTTTGCAATTTAACAAACTCGTGGATAATTTGTATTCGTACACGCGTAAGAAGCAACTCGTGAGTGCCGAGAATTTCATAATGAAAAATAGTAGAAAGCGGTGTAACGTGATGTAAGGGAGAGGAAAAGAGAGAGAGAGTCGACGGAATAAAAGCGGAAGGAAAACGGAAAGACACTGAAGATGCGGAAGATCGGAAGAACGGAAGTCACTGACACTCGGAAGACACTGACAGAATGATCAAGCTCTGTGGCGCGTGGGAATTATTTGGTTTTATTCAATAAATAAACAATAAACAATAATAATAATAATAATAATAACTGAATTTTAAACACTACTCAACAATACTCTTAAACACTCTCTCTTCTCGCTGCTCTCTTTCCTCACTGCTCTCTTGCCACACAATCTCCCGCGCCCCGAACATTCACTCGCTTAAACGTACATCCCTCAATCGCTCTATCTTTTTTCCACATATATTCCTTTTTCACTCGCACTCAAAATCTTCGCATTCATCCCTTCCAATCACGCAGTCACGTAAACTTCATTCCCACGGCCCAGTTTCTCTGTTTCAAACATACACTTGACATAACTCAGCCACTCTTCGCTAGCATTCTTTCGACCACCCAAGATTCGTCCACGGTCACACTTTTCCAAACATACCCGGATCATTCTCACTCGCAACCATAAATACATTCACACCACCACTTGAGAGGCCCATCTACTGGCGCCGTCCCGTCGCAGGTAGTGCCTGACTCTTACAGTGATGAAATATGAAGCAATTATGTAGCTAATTAAAAAATCTAATATTTAACAGTGTTTGGTTGTGTAGATAATATTAGAAATCTTATGATTCGAAGATTTAGCCATATTATGTTTTTCAATAATTAGAAGAGCTTCCTTTGTTTTCGACATATTCTTGTAAATTAAAAAATAAGGAATTAAAAATTATATAGAGTTTTTTACTTAAATATAGTTTATAAATATTTAATTATTAAGAATTGAGTATTGGTAAGTGATTGTGACGCGCGATAATATTAATATTACGACTATTAATATTACAATAATTCCTTAATTACGCAACACTCTCATTTGACGTTCTCTCAGCACTCTGTTCTACTCTCGGTTCAACACTGTCCCACCTACGTTCAACTCTTTTTTACTCTATTCTACGTTCAACACACTCCCACGTTCCGTTCAACTCTCTCATCAACACTGTCCTCCGCTTTCTCCAACTCTGCCCGTTCAACCCTGCTTTTCCTTCAGTTCAACTCTCCCTCTGCCTCGACCCATCGTCCGTCCGTTGGGTCCGGTCCCTGTCCCGTTGCGCCTTTATTGCCTTCCATAAACTATGAGTTCTTAAAACTACGAGTTCTTAAAACTATGACACTATAATTATTTTTAATTCGATTAACCCTTCTGTAACTATGAATTCCTATAACGTCGGCTAATTATAAATTCTCATGAACACGTTAGATTTCACAAATACTTTATCGAACATGTTCCTAAGCTTTTAAATGAAACACAAAAATAATTTGATATACGATCAGTATCATAAATATTAAGGATGAATGGATAGAATTCAGAGGTGAAATTGGCAAGGTTTAAGTTTGCAGGATTAATCAAACAAAAAGCTTTATTTTTTTCTCGATACAAATGTATTATCTCAATTCAACTAATACATTTTTCAATTGCATTGTTTGTTGAAAGTGCGCTAAAATTTGATCTGGTATTGAACTAACCGAACCAAATTTTGCAATCATCGCTGTGTCATTTAATACTAATTATTCACAGGCTTTCCTGAAATACAGTCGTGCCCCCGATGCAAAATTGACAGTTCCGGTTATGTACTGTATATGTCCAAAATAGTGTAGCATAAATCACACGTGGTGCCAATAGGGTTAGTACAGTGAATTGGTCTCTCTCTCTCTCTCTGTTGTAATTAAGTCAAACTGACTACCCAACACGTGTAACGTCAGATTTAAAGCGTATAGAATATTATTCTTAAAGCCAAGAAGAACTGGTAGCTTGCTGGCTTCCTGGCACATCGGTATCTTTAGAATGGGCTCCGTCATCGCACGAAAGTCCATTTCTGATACCTTTTATGATACTCCGAACGTCTTTGACCTATCGTTTATTTCACGAGATCGTCAAATGAGATTCTGTAGTCGTTCCAAGGAGAGCAGTGTTGGAAGGACCATTTGAAATGGTGGAAGAATAAACAGCGGAAGGAGTGAGTGAAACGGAAGATCGACTGAAAACAATTTATGAAGAGTAAAGTTCAGTAGATTTAGTGGGTGAAATGAAAGGTTCAGCAGAAACACTCGTAGAAGAAGGTTGAGTGGAAACATTCTGTGGAGGAGAAGGTTCAATCGAAGCACTTGATAAAGGAAAAGGTTAAGAAGAACTCGATGAAGAGGAAGATCCAGTGGAAGCACTCCGGAAGTTCTCTGGAAGCACTCGGTGAAGGGGAAGGTTTAATCGAGACACTTGGTAAAGGAGAAGATTCAGTAGAAGAACTCGGTGAAGTGGAAGGTTCAGTTGAAGCACTTGGTAACGAGGAAGGTTCAGTGGAAGGTTCAGTTGAAGTACGTGGCAAAGGGGAAGATTCAGTGGAAGAACTCGGTGAAGTGGAAGATCCAATGGAAACACTCTGGAAGTTCTGTGAAAGCATTCGGTGAAGGAGAAGGTTCGGTAAAAGAACTCGGTGAAGAGAAAGGTTCGGTAAAAGAAGTCGGTGAAGAGGAAGGTTCGGTAAAAGAACTCGGTGAAGAGGAAGGTTCGGTAAAAGAAGTCGGTGAAGAAGAAGGTTCAATTGAAGCACTTGGTAAAGGGACAGATTAAGTAAAAGAATTCGGTGAAAAGCTAGATTCAGGGGAATAGCTAGGTAAAGGGGAATGTTCAGTGGAAGGAGGAGGTTCGGTAAAAGAACTCGGTGAAGAGGAAGGTTCGGTAACAGAAGTCGGTGAAAAGAAAGGTTCGGTAAAAGAACTCGGTGAAAAACTAGATTCAGTTGAAGCACTTCGTAAAGGGGAATGTTCAGTGGAAGAACTCGATGAAGTGGAGGATCCAGTAGAAGAACTCGATAAAGAGGAAGTTCTCTGGAAGCTCTCGGTGAAGGAGAAAGTTCGGTAAAAAAAACTCGGTGAAGAGGAAGATTCAGTGAAACCACTCTGGAAGTTCTCTGGAAGCACTCGATGAAGGAGAAGGTTCAATCGAGACACTTGGTAAAGGAGGAGGTTCAGTGGAAGCACTTAGTCAAACAGAAGGTTCTCTGAAAACACTCGGTGAAGGGGAATGTTTAGTGGAAGCACTTCGTGAATGGGAAGATTCACTGGAAGCTCTTAGCTAAGGGGAAGGTTCAATCGAAGCACTTCGTAAAGAGCAGGGTTCAGTAGAAGAACTCGGTGAAGAGGTATGTTCGGTGGAAGCACTTGGTAAAGTGGAAGGTTCAACTTAAGCACTCGGTACAGGGGAAGGTTCAATGGACGTAATTCGTATAGCGGTTGTCGATGAGCCACTTGGACTGTGAGAGGACAGCAGTTTGTCCGCTAAATGTTCGATCTCTTTTACAATCTCATCTGCGAGGTGAGGGTTGATCGTGTTTAAGATGTCACGTACATCATCTTCGATTGATTTCAACAGTTGGTTTTTGTTGATAGTACTTGGAAGTTCGTTGATTATAGACTCAATAGTATTTATTACCTGTTTGAATGAAAATCGAGATTTAGTTACGTATATTCTGATGCTATTACACATATGTACAAGAGAAAAAAGAAAAATATGTAAAACAGGGATTTATAAAACGCTTATAAAACGCGTGCGATAGTCATAATTTGTTCGGGATGACAAAATTTCAAGGTATTAAAAAAATATTGTAGGAATAGTAGTGTATATTGAAGTGCTTTTACAGTGGTTGACTTAAAACTCTCACTAAAACTATGTTTTCTTGGCTCTTTTATATTATTTTCTGACTAAAGGCCGAACCAATTGGAAACGAGGTCCCATCGTATTGGTGCGGCCGAAAACTTAAGACCTACATTTTATGACGGGTCTCTCTCTCTCTCTCTCTCACACACACACACACACACACACCGAGACATTCTCTACCTACAATATATTAAACAAATTTAAAACAGGTATTCTGACTTCATACGTAACTGTAACAATTTTTCTACATATGTAACTATGAAATGTGGTTACATTTTATAATCATCTTTTCTATACGGAAAGATTGGAGAATAAAGTTCTTACAATTAGAAGAAATAGCGTATAAAACTTACGTCCTGTCGGTTCAAAATTGGCAGACTTGCGCTGAAAACGCTGGCGACAATAAGGAGAAAACACAGCCATTTAGGATGCATGTCTGTTTCGTATGTAATCTTCCATTCGAAAAATGTAAGATATTTATACACTGAATGAATCGCGATTCACTGGTTACCAAACAGTGCCGAGTGTAATAAGGTACACCACCGTTTTACAATTCTGTCACACAACGATATTCCTCGACTAATCATTTTGTGAAATATTATTTGCACCAACGTAATCTGTTGTTACGTCAAGAATACGAGATTATCGATGCGCTTGTAATTCTTCCAAAAACTATTACGTCTAAAGCGAAACATTTAAGTCATGAACGGTAGGAACGTGTCGAGCATACAGAGTGTTTGCATTATTATCATCCAGCGTTTTTCTTCTAAATGATAAATATACGGAAAAAATGAAAGAAAAAATAATTTTAAGATATTTCATAGTTAACACAATAGATATAAAATAAGAATAAAATATTCTTGAGAATGTAGAGTTTAGAGAGAATAAAATAATATATTCACAATATTTCTCTGAACGAAATGGTAACTTTTAATTTTTCTTAATGTTCCGCCGTTTAAACTTCTATAGAATTCTGTGTTATTTAAATTACAGCTATTCGTATTCGGCAATTTATGTTAAAATTTCATTAGAAGCATTTGACTTTGGAATCCTTATTGTTAGTAACAATTATTTAACAACGAATAATCTAGTTTGTAATTTAATAAATTCATTGATAATTTGCATTTATATCTTACATGCGTAAGAAACAACACGTCGCGTCGGTATGAGAATGCATAATGAAAAATGATAGAAAACCAAGTAGTATGATAAGATATGTTAATTATTAAAAATGAAGTAATTATGCAGCAAGTTTAAAAATTTAATATTTAAACATATATTTAAAAAAATATTTAACCATCGTACGTTTTTCAACGCTTTTAACACTAGAACTACCGGCAATTAAAGTAGACTTATTTGTATCAAAAAAATTAAAATGATAGGTATTTGAAAAAGTGTCTATAATAAGGGTAATAATTCTTTGCGCATATTTTTTACAAAAAATCATAGAAAATCCCCCAAAATACATCCTTGTGAATTTCTAAAATTTCTATAAGAAATTATGAACTCGTTCGAAGAAATTACAATATAAATGATTTTGACTGATTCAGTAATTCTAGTGTTAAATATTATTCTCTGCTCATAGCATATTTTTGTAAATTTTGAAATAATTAAAAATTGTTTTAAACTCGGCTGACCTTTTTACAATTCTCAATGCTATACGAGCTTTGTGTTGGTTTCGTGTATGCTACAGCTACCAGTAATGTGTTTTACATTTTCTTAAATTTCTAAATGAAATACTGAATTAATTCAATATACCATTCGTATCACGTATCTATTGGAAATAGAGAGGTATTTGGTCCAGCGGTGTCTTTGATTCATAAAGTATTTAGGAATAAACAGCTAAAACCAATAGATTAGAACTAGAACTACGAATGATTAAAATATACCTATTTTCACCAAACAATTAAAAATAATAGATATTTAAAAAAAATATAAGATGGAAGAAGAATAAATGCTTATTTATATTGTAGGAATGTTGGGTTCGTACAAGTAAAGTTTATTCAATTGTAAAGTATAACAAAGTCTAACATTATACTCTTTGATTCTATCTCACGCACTCTCTTTATTCTCTTACAAACTCACTCTCTGGCTCTCTGTTCTCGACGCTCCATCCTCAACTGTCCATTCTCACATCTCATTCTCAACAGTCATTCTCAAACTCCACCTCATGCACATTTTCCCTCGTCATATATTCCAACATTCTCTCTCTTTTCATTTCTTAACCCTCTATAGTCAGAATTTTGTTTGTTTATCAGACAAAGGAGCTACGATTGATTACAGTATTTTACTTTGATCGCGAAATTTTTAAAGTAATAATTGCTATAGATGGACTGTGATATCATTGCACTGATATAGCAACAAAATTTAATAGTACAGTGATAACTAAATGAAATAAATTTTTTTAAGTATAAATACACGAGTACGTAACTCTGAAGTCGTACGGTGTCATAGAGGGTTAATCTCTCTCACTCGGTCCAGGAATTCTCCGAAAATCTTCGGTCACACGATGATTTCGTTCACTCACTATTGCTCGATCCCAAGTACTCTTCATTCCCACATCCAAACACTCTTCTTTCACACCTCTATCGCTCGGCCCCAAATACTCTTCATTCACACATCTATCGCTCTGGACTACACATTCATTCTCAGCTCGCGATTTCATTCCCACAATATTTGTTACGGAAAATCACAAGAAATTCCCCAAAACATACCACTATGAATTTACAGAATTTATACGAAAAATTTGGAACCAATCATTCTGACCACTGCGGTAGTTCTAGCGCTAAATTGGGGAGATTCAAGCTTGGAGAACAAATTAAATAAAACAACTTAGTTCTGTTGATACAAATGTATTATTTCCATACATCTTTTGCAATTACATTGCACGTTAAAAGTGTGTTAAAATTTCAGCTACCTTAAGCCAAATTAACCATATTATATGAAACTCAATATGCCGCCCGACACAACGCTGAGTACACTCTTCATGATATCACCGATCAGCCGAAGAGCATCTTGAATCACAACCGCACCGTCGGAGCAATCTGGACTGTGCTCCACCACATTGGAATATACGTTCAAAATAGTGGAAAACAAATTGGACAGAGCCTGACCAGGATTCAAACTATGGATCGCATTCTCCGTTGCCTTCTGAATAGCTCCAATTAAATCATATGGACCTTTCAATGCGTGCAATAACAGACTTCTAGCGTTCAAGATATCCTGCTTGAGGCGAGGAAGAATGTGTAGCTTGTCGACATCCTGTAGCGTTGGTATCCTTGGGATGGGTATAGTCACCTTACCAAACTTCAATTTGGGTAGTATCGAAAACAGCTTCTTCAAAGGCTCGAGCTTCAGTAGTCGCGGAAAATTGCTTTGTACGTGTACGGTTACCTCGACAGACCTAACCTTCCTGTGATTTAGTTTTCCTCGCAACTTGGAAGCGGCAATAGATAGTAAAGAAGGAGCTTCGGAAGAAGCAGTGGGCGATGGGGATGGCTCTGTTGTAGAAGAAGACTCGGTGGAAGTAGAAGATTCAGAAGAAGTAGAAGCTTCGGTAGAATCGCTGGACGATGGGGATGGTTCTGTGGAACTAGAAGCTTCAGTAGAATCACTGGACGACGGGGATGGCTCTGTGGTAGAAGAAGACTCGGTGGAAGTAGAAGATTCAGTAGAAGTAGAAGCTTGGGTAGAATCGCTGGACGATGGTGATGGTTCTGTGGAAGTAGAAGGTTCAGAAGAAGTAGAAGCTTCAGTAGAATCACTGGGCGACGGGGATGGTTCTGTGGAAATAGAAGGTTCAGAAGAAGTAGAAGCTTCAGTAGAATCATTGGGCGACGGGGATGGTTCTGTGGAAGAAGGCTCGCTGGAAGTAGAATGTTCAGATGAAGTAGAAGCTTCCGTAGAAGCACTGGATGATGGGGAAGGTTCGGTAGAAGCACTGGACGATGGGGAAGGTTCGATAGAAGCACTGGATGATGGGGAAGGTTCGATAGAAGCACTGGATGTTGGGGAAGGTTCGGTAGAAGCACTGGACGATGGGGAAGGTTCGATAGAAGCACTGGATGATGGGGAAGGTTTAGTAGAAGTAGTGGGGGAAGACGAAGATACAGTAGAAGGTCGGGTTGACGACGAAGGTTGAGTGGAAACAGTTGGTGAAGGAGGTTTACTGGTAATAGTAGGTAAAGAAAAGTGTACTGTGGAAGGTCTGGATGATGGCGAAGGTCGAGTAGAAGCAGCGGGAGAAGACGAAGATACAGTAGAAGGTCGGGATGACGGCGAAGGTTGAGTGGAAACAGTTGGTGAAGAAGGTTTACCGGTAGTAGTAGGCGAAGGAGGTTTACCGGTTGTAGTAGGTGAAGAAGAGGGCACTGTGGAATGTCTAGGTGATGGCGAAGGTTGAGTGGAAGCAGTTGGCGAAGAAGGTTTAGCGGTAATAGTAGGTGAAGAAGGTTTACCGGTAGTAGTAGGCGAAGGAGGTTTACCGGTTGTAGTAGGTGAAGAAGAGGGCACTGTGGAATGTCTAGGTGATGGCGAAGGTTGAGTGGAAGCAGTTGGCGAAGAAGGTTTAGCGGTAATAGTAGGTGAAGAAGGTTTACCGGTAGTAGTAGGCGAAGGAGGTTTACCGGTTGTAGTAGGTGAAGAAGAGGGCACTGTGGAATGTCTAGGTGATGGCGAAGGTTGAGTGGAAGCAGTTGGCGAAGAAGGTTTAGCGGTAATAGTAGGTGAAGAAGGTTTACCGGTAGTAGTAGGCGAAGGAGGTTTACCGGTAGTAGTAGGCGATGGAGGTTTACCGGTAGTAGTAGGTGAAGGTTTAGTGGAACCTGTTGGTACAGCACCAGTTGAAGGATTCTTGAATACGTCCGCGCAATAGCCTATATCTTGGATGATATTGTTTGCGAGGTTAGAAGTCAATCCCAGGACGTCTTTTACGATATCTTCCAACGGTTCCAATGGATTTGATCCGAATTGGATCGGTGGTAGAGTGGGAATATTTGAGACAACTCCATGTATAATAGATCCAGCAGTATCAATTACCTGTTTAAACGAAAAGGGAGCCTTAGTTAGGTATATTCAGATGCTGTTACAAGTATACAATAAAACAAAAAGGAGAAATGAATACATAACAAATGGAGTCATAAAATGTTTTATGGGTGTGTTAAGTCATTGTAATTTTTTGAGAATAGCAATATTTGGTAACAAATTATCGAGAGAATAATTATACAAGCAACGTATTTATTATGAAATTTAGGGTAAGTTTAATTTGCAGTACGTTCAGTTAATAGTAATAAACTTTTATTCTCCGTCGTTCGTTTATAATATATGTGGGGATATAAGTAAGTGGGACTTTGGTATATGTAAAGTTTAATGTTAAATACAATATAATAATTCCTCCGACGCTAACTCTAACACACTGTGACTGTACTCTGAACTGCTTACTCTTCACTATCGTCTACTCTTAACTGTTGTCTGCTCTTAACTCTTGTCTATGCTGTTCCCTGTTCTTTACTTCACTCTCGTCTTCAACTGACTCGTCGCTTATGCTCAACTGCCTCGTCCCTGAACTCATTCACACTTTTATCATTTTCTGTGCTCATTCTTTCCTCTGCTCTCACATGCACCCTTTCTCCCTTGCACTCCATCCCTTGCATCCATAGTCAAAACTCTCGCAGTCACGTACACGATTTTTCCAATCACTTGGTTCACACGGTTCGATCACTCGGTTCCAAACATTCTTTCCTCGCATCCCTTCAGCCACTCAAGATCATTTCGTCCGCAGTCACACTTTCCCTAAACATACTGGCGCCGTCCCGTCGCGAGGAGACACCGGCCGCACGCACTCGAACAACTACTCTGCTAGGCCCAAACACTCTTCATTCGCACCTCTTTCCGTTTCGCCCAAACATTCCCTCGTCTCACACATTCTTTATTTCTAACACCCTACATATACTATACGAAGAACCGAAGAATAAGTCAGAGTAAATATCATTTATGAGACACCAAAATACCATGAGAATATTTTTCTACGGTAAAGTAGCAGAACAAAATTTTAAGGAGCAGCAAGCAGAAATTTAATCAGTTATATATATACTTACTGGTTTCGGGTTTAAAAGTGGCAGAATCGCACCTGAAGTGCTGGCGACAATGAGCAGCAAGCACAACCCTTTGGCATACATGTTTGCTTCGTGTGTAACTTTCTATCCGCAAACTGCCAGATATTTATACAATGCGAACGAATGGTGATTTGCTGGTTAACAAACGATGCCAAATATAATGAAATACACCTGAGTCTTGCAGGTTTGTCGGACAATGACATTTGGTAATTAATGATTTTGTCGAATATCGTTTCGATTAACATAACCAATTGTTATTTCAAGAATATGTTACTATCAACACACTTGTAATTAATTGTAATCTTTCCGAAAACCATTACGCGCAACGGCAGACATATAAGCCCCGGATGATAGAAACGTGGCATTCATGCAGAGTACTCGCATTATTACTATTCAACAATTTTCTTCTAAACTGTAAGTATATGGAAAAAATGAAAGAGAAAACAATTTTACGATATTTTATAACCAGTAAAATAGCATATCTATCTTTTTTATATTCGCAATATTTTTCCTAAATAGAAGGTAACCTTTAATTTTTTTTAAATGGAACACGTATTTTTTATATAACATAAAAGTGACTGTTAAAACGAATTCAACTATGCGCGACACAATGAGATCCAAAATCATAGGTCAGGAATAAAAGAAATGCTCGGCACACCCTGTATAATATGAATAACAGAATTCTCTTAGCATAACGATAACATGATTACGTTAATTTATTATGTGTAAGATAATTTTCAGTGGACCGAATAATTGTTTAATATACCAATAATTGTATGTATGTAGCAACATGATTTATATGCGACAGTAAAATCAATTGCGCGCTGAGTTTGAAATCATGTAGAAAATTGATCGCTGTATTTGAGATTTAATTTACTATTCTATTTAATTGTGCTATAAAAATTTATATACCGCATAACATAATTATCGGTGCTTTGTTACAGTTGTTCTTAACCAGTGTACCTTGGAACGCTGGTGTTTCACAAAGTTGATACAAGTGTTCCGCGAAATTATGAAAGTGGGGTACTAGCTAGGAAATTAAGCTTGGGCGAATTGTAGCGTTAATGAACAGTGTAGTTTACAACACAGACAAGATGAGACCTCCATTTTCGAGCGAACTATTTAAGCAACCATCTTTGTTTCGCCTATTATTGGTGCTTCGCAAATTTTTCTTATAACCGAAAGCTTTCCGTGAATTCGAAAATGTTAAAAGCTATTGCTTTGTCGTGTTACACTGTTCATTATTGTTTCATTTTTTTTTTTTTTGTTAATTTTGTATCACTAATTAAATGAATTTTCAACATAATATCAAGGAATGAGAACTAACTCCCAGAAATACAATTTTTTGAAAACTAATAAGATTATTACTAACAAAACACGCCACTTAAGTATAGCTCGCCGATTTTAATAAAATTTACATATGAGATAATGTCTAAAAATTTTTTTTTTCATCTGCAATCATTTATATATATAGGGTGAAAATAGACCTCAAGATTAAGAATGAAGAATATATTTTGCTGAATATTTCAGAAATTATTCATACTATTACACAGTTAAATATCTCATTAAAAATTGCACAGTTTCTGTTCAAACTACTTTTTTCTGAATAGTTTCCGAAATATCGAGGAAAACATATTTTTCGTCTCTAATTTCGAGGGGTGTTTTCACCTTCTAAATACAGACCATGACTGATATAAATAAAATATGTGTTTAATATTTTTATGGAAATCTATATCACATCAAAATTTTATCAAAATCGACCTGTGTTAACTCCGTAACCTTCCTTGGGAGTCTGGTTTGGTACTTTTCAAGTTTACGATATGAATGAGAGATCTGTTTAACTTTTATTGTATAGTAAACTAGTGACTAAAAAAAAAAATAGGTGGTGTAACAAAAAAGTGTTATAATTTTTTTTAAGTAGTATCAAACAATGAAAGATCAATTAATAACCGATACTATAATAAATTTTGAATTGTGCAGATAGTTACGTATTGTTATAAAAATAATGTTCAAATATAAAAATTGATTTGGTCCTTCAAAATTGTTTTAAATCGCTCTCTAGAAAATGCATCAAATTCTTTTTTTACACGGTAGATACGTTCCTCAAAAAACAGCGTAAAAAAAACCGTGCAAAGAAAGATACATTCCCTATAGTAAAAATTGAGATACGTTGCATGTTATTCAAAAACGGTGTAAAATAAAATAAAAATCTATATTTAATTCGAAAAACTATATAAAATAATAATAAAAACTTAACTGTTTAAGTTCTGAGATATACATTTAACAATAGAATCAAATTTATACATGTTTCAATCGTTAACTAAAATAAAATTAGTACATATATATTACAAAAAGCTTTAAATTAAAAATACTGGGAATAATATTTAATATTTAATAATTATTCGTCACTTATTTGATATCAAGCGTTTTTGTTTTCAATAACACGAACCAAAATCACTGCCCTCGTTAAAAAGAAAGCGATTTTGAAATCATGTTAGCGGAAATAAACCGTGTAAAAAATATGCTGTTTCTGTTGGATCGTGTTATTTTAAAAACGTGTAAAAAAAAAAAAAAGAAAAGAAAAATGTTAAGTGTATTACTTTCGACGGTTAAATTGCTCTAATTTTTATAGAAACTAACAAAGCTGTTTCTGTTATTTGTTCTCTCGTTTAAACACATTCTTTAACAGTAGATTTACGGGGATTAATTGGACCATTTTACGGGTATATTGAACTGTGCTTTTTTTGTAATAACATTAGTTCATTTTATTTGAAATTAATAGGTTTTTATTCGCACAGATTTAGTTAGTTTATTGCATTTAAATTCTATTCTGAGTGTACATTTTCTACACAGATAATTATTGCACTTCAGCGTGAAATCAGAAATCCGTCAAATTGACGGGTTCCGTAAATCTAGTGTTAATAACCTAACGCATAATCTAATACATTCTCTGTAATTAAAAGCACTACTAATCATACTACGCAATATATATTAAAATTTCATCACAAGTATTTGACTTTGTAACTCTTGGCAATAGCTGTTTAGCAACGAATAAACTGGTGTGCAGTTTCATGAGCTCGCTGATAATTTGCATTTTTTATCATATACGCGAAGCGAGCAACACGTGGGTGTGAGAATACATGAAAAATGATAGAAAACCGAGTAATGTGATAAGATATGTTAATTATCAAAAATGACGTAACAATACAGGTAGTTTAAAAATTCAATATTCAAACGTATATCTAAAAACCATTTAACCATTGTCTGTTTTACAATCATTGTAAATGTTCTTGATTTGAACTACAGTAGTGAAACAATTTGTGTATCAGGTTGATCAGTAAGTTAGTTCGGTTTATAACAATAATTGTCTTTCAGTGCTTTGAAATGCAACTAAATTCAGTCCAAATCATAAGAACAAAATACTTTCAGAAACAATACTTTCAATAAAAATATTTCCTTTTATAATAAAAAAAATTACTTTGTATTTATATATTAAAACACTCACCAATTTTTTGGCCAACCTGATAAAATCCAACTTAAGAAATATAATGCAGTCTTGTTGCATCAAATTATTCCAAACTATCAAAAGACACCGTTAATACAATTTAGTATAACTCCAAAGTTTGCAATTTGTCTAAAAATATTCGACAAATTGAGTTCTTTAGAAGTGGTGCAATTTTATTGGTCACTGCAAATGTCATTTAACCATCTGTTAAATCGGGATATCCATACTTATGAATAAGAGTAATAACAAGGAATAAAATTAGTAAAGGTACGGTGACGAAAAGCGTATAATGTTCCGACTTACAACAGCGAAGGCGCGTTCTATTGGTCCCACTGGTGTTCCTCATTTTTTTTCTCGGCTCTCACACTTCTTATGCTTCCCAGTAATTTTAAATATTTTTCTCCGTCCACGGTACATTTTTGTGAATTTTTAAATAAGAAAATAAAAATTGTTTCAAACTGTTAACACGTTTAGCGCCACACCGATCCCTAGGACCGACGCTGAAATTTTCTTTTTGGTTTCGTTGATTTCCCAAAACTGACAGTATCAGTTTCAAAAAAATAACAAAGATACAAACAAAGATACGACTTTCTTTTCCAGTCCTCTACAATTTT
>SMSQ01010977.1:33170-57917 GCA_019453375.1 Ctenoplectra terminalis | reverse complement strand
ATTTAATCTAGACGATGACACCATTCGATGATTTTCTTTAGAGAACTACACTCGAATACCTTTCCTTGAAAGATATTATTTTTTATTGATCAATTCTGGTATTTAATCCAGATCATGACTCCATTCGGTGACTTTCTTTGGAGAACGACACTCTAATACTATCTCTCGAAAAAGAAGAAATGCTTCAAAAATGTTTCACCGAAGCAACTACAAATTGATAAAACGAAGAATGGAAAAATTCAAGATCTACTCTGTATCTAAAATCTAGGCGTGGTAGTTTTCGTGTTAATTGCACGCCGTTCTTAAATTTTGCCGCGAACCTTTCGAAGAACTCGATAACATGAGAAAATACGAGAAGCTGTACCCATTTCTTACGAATCCTGAGTGTCGCTCTGCAACACTCCCATTTCCCTTCACAGTATCGAGAGCCGCGAGTTTCTAAGCCGCTGCCTCGCAAGAGGTGGAAATAATGAGCGCTATTATTTATGTGACGGATAGGATCTGCGTTACAAGTAGTTTTAGCGGCGTTCCTTTTACATACAATGAATATGTAGAACGGGGGAAGCGAGTTATCAAACGATGATCTGCTGGGAAACTTTTTTCTCGTTCGATAAGAAATCCGCTGGCCGACGAAACGAACGCGACACCGTGAAAATTATTTTTTATGTGCCACGCATCGTCGAAAAAGAATTCCAGGCTTGCTGGGAGTTCAACAGCTGCTGTTCTGTAGTTTTAAATTAAAGAAAATAGAAAGAAAATGAAAAAGGAAAGTGTTTGATGTACAATATCGTCCATAAGTGTTCAACCACCTTCGGTTTAAAATATACAAAATATATTAGGTTGTCCCGAAAGTTCCTTCCATTATCTTCACGCAATGCTTTCGTCTAGCAATGTTTAAATAATAATAATAATAATATTTATTTATTCAGCTTTACAGTTAAGAATTGGAATTGGTTTACAATACCCTATGTTTTACACGACTATCTTATTCTTCCATTCATCCGCACACTCGTTCTACCTCTCATTCTTAGTCTCTCGCCCTACTCTCTGATTTCCTTGATTATTGCACCCTTTTTTTATTCTATTCTCTTAATTTTCTCTATTTTTGTCCTACTCTCTTCGGTTCTCTTAGCTATGTACAGTTTTCTCTTTTCTCTTCTTTCTAAATTTCTCGAGCCACGTTACCATTTTCTTATCTGGTCTCCCGAATGTTTAAATAAACATTCAGCGTTATTTGTTAACCCTTTGCGGTCTTATGTCGAGCCTGACTCGACATTTTAGTTTGTTCCATCGTTTTCAGTTTTTGGATACGAAACATATTCTTTTACATTAAAATATTGCCAATGTTGCACTTAGGTGCTGCCGTCAGTGCTCATATTTGCATTTATTTATTACAATTAGGTCGTTGGTTACAAGATTTCTTATAGTACGGACGATCTCTGAGAACTCGCTGAACAATCTGCCGATCTTGTTTAATTTCCAGGCTTTGAATATGCTGCTCGGTGTTCACAATAAGCTATAGTTTTCTTCGTTATTCGAATTGTGCGATTTGTTATTATACACGAACCCTTAACCCCGTTGCAATTTTTTCAAAATTTTTTTTCACCTCCCATTCGCAATTACTCCATTTTTTCTTGCGCGAAAGTCGCTACAGTTTAGTATCTAAAAGACCAAAAATATCGGAACGATAAAGAGTCAGGTACGAGAAGTATTTCAAGCTTGAAAATACAGTGATTATATTATTAGGTTGGAAACTATGGAACGGGCGTTTTTTGTTTAGTCTGCGTTCAGCTATGTTCAATTTTTTTACTTTATTTATTGCACGCAAATGTTTTAACACAGCTGTACGACTAGTTGCTAGTTCAGACCCAACTGTTCGACTAGTTGTGCGTGGATCGGATTCCACAGTCGTTCTTAATTCCTCGTTATCAATATGCGCCGGTGGTCTTCCTCGAGGCTCGTTCACGATACTCAAATTGCCGGAACGAAATTTTTCGAACCAATATCGAGCATTTTTTTCATCGGTGGATCCATCTCCGAACGCCTGATTAATATTTCTCGAAGCTTGAGCCGCGTTATGATTTAATTTAAACTGGTACAAGAAGAGTAGATGTAAATCGCGTTTTGTTTCCATCTGGTTTAGGATAAGAATAAAATAAAAATGGGATACAGACGGGAAAAAAATTTTACAAAATGAGTAAGAAGAATACCTTTAAGCTTTATAAATAAAAATATCGAGCGCACGTTACGATGTATCTCTCTCAGTCGCAGCTGAACACGGACTAAACAAAAAACGCCTGTTTCATAGTTTCCAACCTAATATATTACTGAATATGAACTATTTAAGTTAAAGTGTTGGATCGAAATGGGTTAAACGAGAGATGGAGGGAAAAAATAGCGAAAAATAAATCCTGTATAAAATAATAATATATCGTGAAACATAAAATATTATGTATCCATTATCTATTAATAAAACGAAAGAAACTTTTGGGACAACCTAATATTTGAAACAAGCCACCTCGATGTAATTTTTACCACAGTATTTCTTACACTCATGTAAAGATGCTCCTATGTCAATCATATAAATTTATATTCATTCTATTTAGGGGTATGTTCATTAGAGCGTTGATGTAAATTTTTTATTCGATTCCGCCAAGTTGTTAAATATGGACGGTAGCGTATATGAGTAATCGATTATGCGAAATTGGTAGTTTTCGGTTAATTTCGTTTGATTTTAATGTTCGATTGTGATTGTGGATTGTGAGTTAAGTGGGGGTAAAAATTCTGTCGATTTTAAACGATGAGAAAATTAATTTGGAAGTGAAAGGATTGTATGCAAAAATAGTTTTATTCGAATTGCTGTCCGAAGTTATATTTCTCTATTTAAAATTAATTTTCCGATGGACTAATGTTTCACTGAAAAATTTATAAACACTATTTATATTTCGGGTAATTTAAAAATAATAAATTGAGCTCGATTGTTATTCAATTATTCTTTGATTCGAAATTAATTTTCTGAGCGACTAATGTTCCATTGAAAAATTTATAAACACTATCTATATTTTGTATAGTTTAAAAATAATAAGCTGGGAATAAAATCGGAATAACACGATTCAGTATAAAAATACTTTTATTCGAACTCGAAGGAATACGATAAAATTTCGTTCGATTATTATTCAATAATTCTTCGATTAAAAATTAATTTTCTGAGTGACTAATGTTCCATTGAAAAATTTATAAACACTATCTATATTTTGTATAGTTTAAAAATAATAAGCTGGGAATAAAATCGGAATAACACGATTCAGTATAAAAATACTTTTATTCGAACTCGAAGGAATACGATAAAATTTCGTTCGATTATTATTCAATAATTCTTCGATTAAAAATTAATTTTCTGAGTGACTAATGTTCCATTGAAAAATTTATAAACACTATCTATATTTTGTATAGTTTAAAAATAATAAACTGGAAATAAAGTCGGAATAAAACGATTCAATATAAAAATACTTTTATTCGAACTCGAAGGAATACGATAATATTCTGCTCGATTATTATTCAATCATTCTTCGATTCAAAATTAATTTTCTGAGTGACTAATGTTCCATTGAAAAATTTATAAACACTTTTTACATTTAAATAAAAGAATTCCGTTTAAATAAAATCGAAATAAAACAATTCCGTACAAAGAACACTTTTATTCGAAGTAAAAAGAGCACAATAATATTCTGATAAATATTTATAAATAGTACAATTTAAAAAGAAAACAATTCCATTTGAATAAAATCGAAATAAAACAATTCCACAAAAGATAATTTAATCAAAATAAAAAGAATACAGTCTCACAAAAAAAAGGGGAATCAAATTATCCATCAAGAAGTCGCGCTCTATCTCCCTTTTTAAATTTTAAGAACCGCGTACTATTTATTCTTCAAACATTGAAAGTTTAATAAAACAGACGCAAAGATGGCACAACGTAGCAAGATAGAAATTCCTATTTATAAATGGTTCTCAGCGACAGGTCAAGATCCGTATAAACCATTTTCAACATTATTTCTACGACCGCAAAAACAGGCTTCCCTGTATCGCGTTAAACGCGTGACGTGCACAAAATACACGTTGATGAGAATTAAAAGTAAATCGCGCCTCGACCCGATGACGACGAGGACCGTGTGTCGGTCCGCGAATAAGTGGAGGCACGTCTAGACAGAAAATGTAACGGAAAAAAGGAGCTTTTTTGATGTACACACCGCGAAACTCTCGCGAGCGAGCGACGACGACGGTTGGACGTGAAATGTTTGCGAATTTTCGCGCACGCGGACACACTCTGTCTGATTTTAAACCGTGACACGGGATACATGCTTGCCGAAATATAGCAAAGTCAGAAAATTATAAAATATTCCTTTAATTTTTAATCGGTGAGGTGGAGTTTGAAAAGGGAAACACGTAAAGTGTAGCTCTTGAATTGTTATGAAACTTTGCTGATATAACGAATTGAACTTAGATAAAGAATCGAATCGATGTGAGGTGTATACACGGTACAGTTTATGAAATATTTAGCGACAAAAATTGAATTATCGATTTAGTTACAGTTTAATGTTCTCTTTATAAATAAACAATGCGAGGACAAAATTTTATTCAAAGAATTAAATCCGAAGCGGCTTTACGCTAGATTTACTGAATTCACTGGGAATTTTCATCCCCTTTATTAACTCGGAATTATTTTTTATGTTGAACTGATAAAGTTTAATATTGAAATAATGTTGAACTAATAAATTTTAATATTGAAATAATATTTATTTAAAATTGAAACAATAATAATAAGCAATACTGAAATAATATTGAATAAATAATTTCAATAATATTGAAATAATAATAATAAACAATATTGAAATAATATTCAAGTCCGCACACCTTTTTTTCTCAAGTTTCGAATTCAACGACTTCCCAGCAACGTCTACAACGTTAAATAAAAAAGAAACGAATAGGTTTCGGATCGTGTAAATCCATTTCCCATAAGATAAAATGAACAACTATATTTCGAGATACGAACGGATACGCAAACAGGAACGAATCAAGTTCGTAAATCGAGCCATCGCTCTATTCATAATTCATGAATTCGATGTATCCCTTCGCTCCCTCACAATCCTCTATAATTAATCCGAGAATAACTGGACAACGATATTTTTCACGGTAAAAATTACAATCCGAGCCGCCTTGTTGAAGAGCCGATCGCACAGCCAAACTCCACGTTTGCGCGGCGCGTTTGCACTTATATTGGCGATCGATAGCAAATAAACTGTATTAACAACGGAGCGTGAGAATTGCATCGGGCAGAGCACGTCCCCGTTGCTATTAGCCTGTGACGATGAAAATCGCTTATTGACAGCTGACAGTCAGGCCTGCTTATTGAAAATCATTTCTGATATCGACAATTCGGCTATCGTTGGTTCGACAACGTTGTCGCTGTTGCTTCGTTAACGTTCGAACGTAGTGCATTAACGTCCGGGAAACATCGACCAGAGTTTGGAAAGTTTCGTGGCACGATGATGGGGAAAAAAAAAGAGGGAAAGTCACGCGAAAGATATCGTCGTGGTCTTTATCGCGTTGGACGCTGTGCTGGAAATTGGACGATAATTCCAGCTCGTGATTATAAGGGACAACAAAGGCATTAGACAGAAACTATCGTAATCACCGGCCCCTTGTAATTACCGTACTCCCACTTACGTGTAATGACACGCACGATTCAGTCATTCCTGAAGGATGGAATCACTGGAACAAGACGAGCTTTGGGTACGGTGAAAAATTCCATTCACCGTTGAGTCATCGTGCTGTGTTGCGAAGATTATAACCCTCTGTAGCCCGAATTTTATCTGCTTATCGGAGAAAAAATTACGATCGATTACAGTTTTTCACTTTGATTTGAAAATGTTTTAAGTAATAATTATCGTAGATGGCTTGACTGCCTTTACGAAATATTTATACGGTAAATACGGATCTTCGTTTCAATTTTCAGCCGAAGTGGGTGAACACAGCCATGTTATAAACTGATGTATCTATATTTGAAAAAATTAATTTTCTTTAGTTATCACTGCACTATTAAATTTTATTACTGTATTACTGTAGTGGCACCACGATTCGTTTACAGTAATTATTAGTTAAAATATTTTCAAATCAAAGTGAAAAACTGTAATCGATCGTAATTTTTTCTCCGATAAGCAGACAAAATTCGGGCTATGGAGAGTTAACGAGAAACACTGAGCAACTCTTTCCTTCGCGAAAATTTCAAATTCGGCCTTGTTAACGAGTTATTAATGAGAAACACTGAGCAACTCTTTCCATCGCGAAAATTTCAAATTCACATTTTTTAACGAAAAACACTGAGCAACTCTTTCCTTCGCGAAAATTTCAAATTCGCCTTTGTTAACTAAAAACACTGAGCAACTTTTTCCTTCGCGAAAATTTCAAATTCACATTTGTTAACGAAAAACACTGAGCAACTCTTTCCTTCGCGAAAATTTCAAATTCGGCTTTGTTAACGAGTTATTAACGAAAAACACTGAGCAGCTCTTTCCTTCGCGAAAATTTCAAATTCACATTTTTTAACGAAAAACACTGAGCAACTCTTTCCTTCGCGAAAATTTCAAATTCACATTTTTTAACGAAAAACACTGAGCAACTCTTTCCTTCGCGAAAATTTCAAATTCGCCTTTGTTAACTAAAAACACTGAGCAACTTTTTCCTTCGCGAAAATTTCAAATTCACATTTGTTAACGAAAAACACTGAGCAACTCTTTCCTTCGCGAAAATTTCAAATTCGGCTTTGTTAACGAGTTATTAACCCTCTACGGGACCGTGCGACTTAAAAGTTCCAAACTGATGTATCTATATTTAAAAAAATTAATTTTCTTTAGTTATCACTGCGCTATTAAATTTGATTACCGTATTACTGTAACGACACCACCATCCATCTACGGTAATTATTAGTTAAAACATTTTCAAATCAAAGTGAAAAACTGTAATCGATCGTAATTTTTTCTTTGATTAGAGGACAAAATTCGGTTAATACAGACGGTTAACTGATTTATAACTCTTTGCAATCGAAAGAAACATTTTTGCGATACTTGTCCCGAGGAACGGAGAATGGATTTTGACGAGTGCTTTCTAAAATAAAAATTTCTAAAGTTATCAAGCTTAAGATTCAATTAAGTCTTGTATAGTGTAAAGATACACGAAAAGTTGAGATAAAATAATTATATTACATGCGATTCGAGTCGCTGCATTGATCCAAGTAGTGAGTGAGAGTCACCTCTCGAGTGCAAAGGGATGAATTGAAAGAAACGAAATGCGAGATATCTCGAGACCCGGTCCTGAATGTCTTAACGACACTGTTAATTTTTATTTAAATATTGTCGTCTTTGTCTCCGGTGTTGGTTTTACGTTTGACCAGTTGGTCATTAGCGACTTAATATCTTAATATCTCGTAGATAGTTGAAAATGTTTGTTACTTGATTCTGTGACTTTCTTTATTTATGTCCAAGGAGGAGTTTAATTTGTATTTTCTACAAGTAAAGTAGTGATGTTATTTGTAAATTGTTAACAGCTTTATATTGCTATGAGCTACAAAATTGTATACAGTAGGATTCTATTAATTAATTGATATTTGGGATGAAAAAGGATTGACGAATCAAGTGCTGTGTCTGGTTTCGGTATTTTAAGAGTCGTGCGTATTGATCTTTAGGACTAGAACTACCGACGATTAAAGTATACTTGTTTCTATCGGAGAAACCAAAGTGGGAGGTACATAAAATAATATGCGACTAAGACAAAGTTCTATTTTGAACAGAAACAAAATTTTTACTATATTTTTAACAGAAAATTGGAACTTTACTACTTCAGAACTAGTTCTACTATTAACTCAGAAAATTCATATTTTCGATGCTTCTGTAATTTCCAGAAATATAATATTTAATTCTTTACGAAGGCACGAACGCTTATTTTTTATTGTGTTATTATATTTTGCCATTGTACCATTAGATTGTCGCAAAATAGTCTGCTTACATCAACTATTACATTGTTACCATTTTACTTATTAACACTAGAACTAGCGACGATTAAGGTATATTTATTTCTATCGAAGAAATCGGAATAAAAGGCGCATAGAAAAATACATATCCGGAGGAAAACAATTCTTTATTTATACTTTTAACAGAAAATGGCGAAAAATTCTCTAAAAGGCACTATAATTAATTTATGAAGAATATCTAAAAAATTACGAATGGGTCATTTTGACCATTTTGGCCAAAACTGTGTTTGGATTTAAAAACGAAAACTGTGTTTAGCTATTTTAGTCTTGTAAGCAAAGAAAAGCTTGGTTATACGGCGATTAAATAAATTGTAGATGATTAAGCGAACGCAAATGATTTGTAATAGTTAGGAGGTAAAAAGATAGATTTTGCCAAGCTAGATTTATTTCATAACGTGTCACAAATATAAATTTGCAAGTGAAATGGTCAAAAATTGGACGGAAGGTTTAAAAGGAATTATAGAGAGTATGACTGAAAATTATTCGATGATTCAATAATAATTGCTGTTGATAACAGAGCATATTTGATCGAAACATCATTGAGCAGTGATTACTTGAAAAGTAAGTGTTTGACGCGTTACCTTATCAAACTTTTGGTTGGTGCAACTTGTTCTCAAAGTCGGCGATGCTTAGAAAAAGTTTCGAACGAGGAGAAACTAAAAGAAACCGGCCGAGGAAGGAAAGTTTAAAGAGGTAAGCAACAAGCAGAGTTGTACGAGAGTGTTAAAAAAAATGTTTAAGAAGAATATCTGAAGTTTCTTAATAACCGCATAAAATTCTCCGCTTTCACGTGATACTCGAGTAAATAAATTTATATGAAAGAGTAATCGGTAATTTTCGTTTCAACCGGAAAAGTTTTATACAAGAAAAAGGAATTATTGGAAAGTTCTTAGATGTTTCTTTGAACGACTTCTGGCTTTTGAAATATACCCGATGAAGAGGTAAATACGATATTAAAGTGAATCTTCAAATGTACTTGCACTGGTCGTAAATTTTATTAGAAAAATATAGCTGAATTGTTAAAAAAGTAAATATAAAGATTACACGATAAATTAAATTATAAAATATATATTAATTTTAATTAATTTTATATATATATGATTGTGACATGATGGATATTTGGTTTGATGTTATATTTTTGTGAACTTTATTTCTAAAAGTTTGTATATTTGTATATCAGTTTGACGTTTTATTGGGTAATTAGGAGAATATGATTATTGACAATGGAATCTGTATTTGAGAATATTGGGGATCAAAATTTATATGTATTAGAATATAATCATGTATAATATAATATAATTTAATTATATTATATATGATTATATTATAATACACATCAATTTTGATCCTCAACATTCTCAAATATAATTAAATTATATTATATATATAATTATTTATTATATAACGATATGCACAGTACGCACATTTTAAATAATTGAAATAAATAAACGTATAACAAAGCTTACAGTACAATAATTTTAAATTTTAATTAGTCAGATAAAATATAATATTATTCCTCAACTTCTTTCAACCACCAACAAACAGTTAAAAGCACCATCAAACCTCCAATAAAACAACGCATCCAAAACCTTAACCCTAAAACTACCAAAACGGTCAAATAACCGAGTAATTTTTCATAGAAATTTTATAAATTTTTAGGGAAGCATTTCTGAGTATGTTCCTTCATTTTCCATAAAACATATGGTCAAAGATTCTGTTCTCTTCCGTTACGTATTCCCGTAACTATAAATTATTATAATCTCTTCGATACAAATAGGTATACTTTAACCATCCCTAGTTTTAGCGTTAAGGAGGTTTCCCAATCGAACAAGGAGCGCGCACCGTCTCGAGCCCAACACTATCCATACCACTGTCCGTCCATCGAGACGGTTGGCAGGAAAGCAAACGAAACTCGCGAAAACGGTTTCGTCGCGGGTGCTCCGCCGATAGGACACTTAACTTTTCACCTCGCCGGGCGCATGAAGAGGAGTCCCGAAAAAAAAAACATAAAAAAGGAAATAGAAAAAAGGAAAAAAGAACTCGGAGTGTGTAAACCTCGTGCGGGATGACGTGGGGTTGGGCCGAAACCGAGGGAACGGTGCAGCGACGCGAGGAACAGGGATAGAGAGCCAGAAGAGACCAGTGAAGAAGCGTGTGGAGCACGGAGTGAAAGAGTCGAAGGAAGGACAAAAGGCTAGAGAAGGACCATGAGAACGAGGATGCAAGAAACACGGGGAACGATGGTAGCAAGAAAGAAGTTGAAAGATTGCTGTGGTAGGAACGAGAAGGAAGAAACGGGTAGAGCTCTAGTCAGATATATAGAGAAGGGGTTACGGGGGAGAGCTGAAAAATTCAGAAAGACAGCGAAGAGGTAGGAAAGAAGAGTAGGAGGCGGCGGCGGCGACGGCGGCGACGGCGGTGAAGGCGAAGACGAAGGCGGAGGCGGTGGTGGTGGAATAGAGGCAGAGAAGCTAGAGGTGGAAAAGAAGGTGGAGGAGAGGGAGGAGCGGGCAGAAAGCGCCTCGCGCTCTGAAACTCGTTGTTAAAGCGGATAGAACACTGGAACGACCACGACCACGTCGACCACGTCCGCCACGGTCCAAGTATCCCTGCTTCTATCCCCTTTACGATCGTCGGGATAGAGCCTCTCTCTTTTCCACTTCCTATATATCTGTAGGAGCCACACAGAGATACCAGTTCCACCCATCCAGCTGTGGATATACGTGTATAGCGGTACGTACCATCTACGGTGCGTTCGACGTAACTTCGCCGCCCTTCTGGCTTGCGTCGCAAGAAACGCTGGTTTTAGGGGAGTATGATTGCTTTGGTGTTTCACTGGATGATTTGGTTAGGATGGTTAGCGACTAGGGGGTCTGCGGTGATCGAAATTGATGTCCGTGAAAGGTGTAATTGTTTGTATATGGGGAATGGTTGGGTTTGATGGATATTTTTGTGAAATTTATTTCTAGAGGTTTGTATATTTGTATGATACGTTGGTGTGTTATTGGATAAGGTGGTTGGGATGATTGTTGACGAAGGAATCTGTGATGGTTAGAGATGAGGATCGAAATTGATGTGGACTTACGTATAGGATATGGTTGGGTTTGATGGATATTTTTGTGAAATTTATTTCTAGAGGTTTGTATATTTGTATGATACGTTGGTGTGTTATTGGATAAGGTGGTTGGGATGATTGTTGACGAAGGAATCTGTGATGGTTAGAGATGAGGATCGAAATTGATGTGGACTTACGTATAGGATATGGCTGGGTTTGATGCATATTTTTGTGAAATTTATTTCTAAAGGTTTGTATATTTGTATAATACATCGGTGTTTTATTGGATAATTTTGTTAGGATGATTATTGACGAAGGAATCTGTGATGATTCACGATAAGGATCGAAATTGATGTGTATTCAATATGTAATTATTTATGTAAAGGATATGGTTGAGTTTGATGGGTATTTTCGTGCAATTCATTGCTAAAAATTTGTATATTTGTATGTTACTTTGGAATTTTATTGGATAATTTGGTTAGGACGATTATTAACGAAGGAGTCTGGAGGATGAAAATCGAAATTGATGTGTATTCAACGTGTAATTATTTGTGTGTAGGATATAGTTGGGTTTGATGGGTATTTTTATGAAATTTATTGTTAAAAGTTTGTATGTGTATATAATACATCAGTATTTTATTGGATAATTTTGTTAGGATGATTAGTGACGAAGGAATCTGTGCTGGTCAATGATGAGGATCGAAATTGATGTGTATCCAACGTGTAATTATTTTTGAATAGAGTATGGTTAGGTTTGATGAATATTTTTGTGAAATTTATTTCTAGAATATTTTTTTTTTTTAATATTAGTTTGATGTTTTATTGAATTTTTGTATCAAAAGAAAATGATCTACACTATAATCTGCAAAAAAGGGGTCTAAAATGAACAATTCTAGGTCAAAATATCTAAACAATGAAAAACTTCTAAAATATTAATACAATCAACTTTAAAACTCAATAAAATCATAAAACAACTAATATTTCTACAAACTACCAACCTCCAAAATTTACAAACACCATTTTCCAGCTTAAGTCGGCAATCATCCACCTTTCGTAATGTACGCGACTGAAAATAACTAAGAAAAATACATCTGTATATTATAAATTACTAAAATCCTAATTAATCTTCAGTAAATCCAGGAAATGTTTTTACGCAAATTACAATACGTTTACATTTCATAAATTCCCATTAAAATGACCAAGCACAATTTCGCATGCTTGCAAGGAGAACACGAAGAAAAAAAAAAGAAAAGAATAAATTTAAATCGCTAATCTAACGCAAAGAAAAATCTTCGTCCATCTACAGAGCTCTGTTCGAACGTATGTACATATCTCATATATTGGAAGCTAATATTTCAACAGCTCTCGATGGATTGCCAAATCTAGAGGATCATCCTATCGTAGAATCGGATTGTAACTCATTGGTTCGGTAATTTCTCGCCGTCGAACTGACCAATGGAATTCGAGTCTGTTTCGCTTTTTTGATTTCGTTCCATTTCTTTCTTTCTTTCTTTTCTTTCTTTTTTTTTTTTTTCTTCTCGTTTGCATCATTCGGTCTCGGGAACCTTTCGATCTGTATCACGAAAAAGTATCGAAGTCAGGCGGCTGCTAGTTCTAAGGAGGTTATATGTTACTGTTCGTCATCTATATGCAAATGCGAGACTAGCCGGTTAAGAAGGCGGAATTTCTGATGGTTTGGTGACCACCGGTTGAAAACGGGCAACCGGTCATTCGTTAGCTAACGATAAACAGGTAGACTCGTTGTTCCTTCTTTTCTCCATTTATGGGCGAATTGCGTGGAGTTCGATGCTTGGTCTGATTCGGATTTCTTCTTCCTCTTTTGGCGTTGAAAATATTGGGCTGGATAGAAAGTTTTCTCGTGTTTGTTAAGGAAATTTTAAGATTATTTTAGCGTATGAGAACGAAGTTGGGTTGAGTAATTTAGTATCCTTGTTTTTAATAGTATTGCGTCCTCTTCTTTTTCTTTCTTTGTGATAAGAAACATCGGTATTAGGTTTTTGTTTTATCGAATTAATAAGAACTGATATCTGATTTCCTTGTTATTAAAGCAAAAGAAATTAGTATTAAATTTCTTGATTACCAAACCAAGAAAAATTGTTAAATGTCTGTAACCAATTCAGGGAAAGTAGTCGAATTCGTCGATTATTAAACCGAGAATTAATCGTCAAATTTATTCATTACCAAGTTGAAACAAATCACCAAATTCGTTCATTATCAAACCAAGGAAAATCGTCAAGATCCTCTAGTATCAAGATAATAATAACCGCTAAATTCCTTCATTATCAAAGCAAAATTATCAAACGTATGTACAACCAAATAAAAAAAAAAAAAATCGTCAAAGTCATCTGTTACCAAATGAAGAAATAATCGTCAAATTTCTCGATTACCGAACCGAAAAAAAATCATCATATTCCTCTATTATCAGATCAAGAAAAATCGTCAAAATTATCTACTATAAAGCCAAGAATAATCGTTAAATTCCTTCATTATCAAAGCAAAATTATCAAACATACGTATAACCGAATAAAAACAAAAAAAAAAATTGTCAAACTCGTCTGTCACCAAATCATCAAACTTATCCTCTATTAAATCAAGAAAAATCCTCAAATGCGTATATAATCAAATCAAGAAAAATCCGCAAATTCGTACATAATTAACCCAAAAAAAACCATCCAACTCGTCTATAATCAAACCAAGAAAAACCACAAAATTCGTATATAATCAAATCAAGAAAAACCCTAAAATTTGCATATAATTAAACCAAGAAAAACCGTAAAATTCGTATATAATCAAACCAAGAAAAACCACAAAATTCGTCTATAACCAAACCAAGAAAAACCATAAAATTCGCATATAAATAAACCACCAAAAATCCTAAAATTCGTACATAATTAAGCCAAAATAAACCATCCAACTCGTCTATAATCAAACCAAGAAAAACCACAAAATTCGTACATAATCAAACCAAGAAAAACCATCAAATCCGTACATAATCAAGCCAAGAAAAATCAACGCAAAATTTCTCCGCTACCAGAACCCTTCTCAAAGCCAGACCAAACCGCATCCACCACCACGAACACTTGAACCACCGAAACAGTCTCTGCATCCCGAACATCTCACGAGTCGATTATTCCGGCCCGAGAGCCTGGTCCAAAAGGTTGTCGGTGATAAGGTAACGCTGGATTACGGTTATTGTGGAAGACGGCAGATTCGTCGTGGTGAACGTTGACGAATGGACCTGTTGCGGTTTAGAGAAGGTGGCCGCCTCATAGAACCGTCCTGAACGGGCTTTAATTCCCGCGTATAAACCAGCACTGGCCCTGCGGATGCTTGAAAAGCACTCGTAAGGGCCTATGGGGGCTGGCTTTATGGGGTAGCCGGAATTAACCATTAACGTATGATTGTACTGGCAAGGGCCGGCAGCTAGCCCCGCCGAAACTTGACACCGTGATCCTGCCTTGCGCCACGGCCACCTTCTTCGAGCATAAAACATAGTCGAACCTATTAGACTGGTTCTACAAGGTGACTCTTGGCCGGAGTGGAGGGCCTCGCGTAATTTCCTCACCATCGGGGATCGTTACCTGCTTCGTTCTTCGGACCCTTTCTAGCGGCTGCACCATGCTGCGCTCCTGACGAGTAGGTACAGGGGCTCGGAAAGCTTTTTCCTTTTCGGTGGGATTCAGCGTTTTTCTTGGGCCTCGAAAATTGTATTCACGAACGAAACCGGAGGGAAAAACTTGGCTGCATTGGAAATAGGCATCGAATTAACATAGGAACGTGATAGACGCGTGTTCATTTGCGTAATCATTGTATTTTTTTTATTTTTATTATCAGTTTGCGTGCTCACCAGGAATCTAATGGCGCGAGTCGAAGCGGAGACCAAGGGCGCGTTGTTTGACACTGGAACTGTGTATCGATGATTAGATTGTTGAAAAAGTGCACCAAAAAATATTCCTTGATAATTGTATGTATGTATGTAATTGTATGTAATTATAAATTTGTGTATAGTAAAGTTCATTCAAATTTATAATTAATATAATAAATTATAATTTATGTATAGTAAAGTTCAAATTAATTTTGCAATGTCGGAAGATCCTTTCGTTCAAATTAATTTTGTAATGTCAGAAGATTCTTTCGTTAATTATTTAAAAACTATCGTCGAAGATCGTTTGAAAAATCATAGATAAGAGTATTTTCTAATTTAATAAAGAAAAAAAAAAGGAAATAACCTATTTATATTAAAGAAATCAAAATAATATTTGCTGAATAAAACAGTTACTTATCTAGCTTCTGTTTCTTTAATTATATTCATTAAAATATAAGTTTGCATAAAAAACCGTGGTCTGCTTATAAATGAAGTTTTAATTTCTTTGTTTCTTTATTTTGTCGTAAAAGGGAGAAATAATTTTGGTTAATTAATGGAAATTGCATTTCTGGATGAAAGATATTAATCTTCACATATTGTTTATAAAAATTCATTAGCTTCTGTATAACCGTAAATAGAAGCTACGTAAGCGTGTTTATCATCGTTTAATCATCTTTTAACTGTAGAATTAAAGAAATAATATTTCAAAAATTTATAAAATATTATCAACCCTTAAACCGTAAACTACTTCGAATAGTTTGCGTTTCTCGTAAGCTGGTACATACCATACAACCTATTAAAATAAATTATTTGTCAAAAGTTTCATCACAACGTTAATTCAGGATGTCCCAAGCTGTTACATAAATTTTTTCAAATTTTTCTTCAACCTAATACTCACCGAAAAACGCTTCCGACGCGAAGGACCCGCGTTTACAGTCCGAGAGTAACATAAAAACGTTTGCAGCTTAAGGGTTGAAAGTATTTTGCAAAAAAATAGTGGCTGTGAACCAAGTGGGGCAAAGAGAAACATTTTAAGTGCTAAAAAAGATCTCCGAGTGGTTAAAAAAAAAAAAAAAATTTATCATTCTTATCTCTCGCGTTTCGTAATGAAACAAACCGGACAGATATTCATCGCGCGGCCACAGAGTACACTAACAATGTTCCACGGAACTTTAACCATAAAACAATCAGATAATGAAGAAACTTTGAAGCGTATCGCTGCGAAGATAACTGGAAATGATGCACCTGTCTTATAAAAAGCAGATGTATCAATAATAATATGTGATTAATGGTTCCTAATTAATTCCGAAGCAGCGAGTGCTCTTAGCGCTCGTAATACGCTCGCCAATTTTTAAAAGCGTGTTATTAAATTACACACAATTTACAATTTTCTATACGCCACGCGAAATGTTAATTTAAGGATGTATAATCTATCATTAGGGATTAATGATAAAACGGTCTCGGGGTTGCAAGTTTGCTTCTTTCACGATAAAACGGTCGCGTACTGCTGTAAGAGAGAAAAACGTTTGAGAGCTGGACGACTCGAAAAAGTCGGGACGAAAGCTGTTTACAGAGTTACGTATTCTTACAGCATTACTCTGCTTAAACGTAATTGCAAAAAAGTCTGTTCAAAAAGGGAAGCGCTTGCTAGGAGGCAAGGAGGAAGCCTGTTTGCATCTTAAGATTAGGTTGCACTGTCAGCTCTTCGTTGTTTTCGTTTCTTTACCTCAGGTGTACTATGAGAATCTTTATTGTTTGCAAGAAGATTGTCATTAATGAGTAGAAAAAGAAAGAAATTGAGGCTAATTCGGTTAATCTAGCGTTTATCGGATACGTTAAACGGAACAAGGTATTGCCTTTGTATGGCGTTTGTTAAAAAGTTTGCCAAAAGTTGGTGCTGGTTTTAACCTTCTGTAGCACCGTGTGACTTAAAAATTACATATATCGTGTATTTATATTTTTTAAATTTGATTTTATTCACTTGTCATTACGGTATTCAATTTTATTGTTTGCAAGAAGATTGTCATTAATGAGTAGAAAAAGAAAGAAATTGAGGCTAATTCGGTTAATCTAGCGTTTATCGGATACGTTAAATGGAACAAGGTATTTACTTTGTAAGGCGTTTGTTAAAAACTTGCGGAAGAAAAAAGTTTGCCAAAAGTTGGTGTTGGTTTTAACCCTCTATGTCACCGTGTTTCAAATCGCATTATTTAGGGTGCGTCCGGGATAGTTGGAGCACTATTTGGAAAGAAGCCATTGCATCGTTGGTTTCTTTACATTTTTGTTGTTCCGGGAAAATCAAAGCGGCGCGTAAGTAATTTAGAATATATATAAATCATACTTCCCGACGTATTAAAATATTTATTTATTTTTTTAACCCTCTCTGGTGTCATGTCACTTAGAAGTTACGTAGTTATGCATATGAGTTTTTAAAATTTTGTCATTTACTTCAGTATTATTCAAAATACTGTGAAACAGTTTATTATTGCGTTATTTAATTCTATTACTGTATCAAAAATCGTGTAAAGCGAGGAACTGTAATCGATCGTAATTTCTTGATCCGATAAGCAGAGAAAATTTGAGTTGTAGTGGGTTAATCAAGAAATACCAACATTGAAAATGGACGGTCTCACCCGCATGTTCGGGTTAAAGGCGTCTATCCATTACAAATACCAAAAAATGTAGCTTGTACAAAATATAATACGAGAGAAAATTAGTTAGCCCTCTATAGCTCCTTTATAGTTAGATGTAGAAGTTACATACTCGTGTATTTATATTTTTTAAATTTAATTTTATTTACTTGTCATTACGGTATTCAATTTTATTGTTACACTACTATTCTGATATTAGACAGCCTATTTGTAACAGCTAGTTGTTCTAAAATTTTCGAGAAATTATAAACGAGAAACTATAATTACTTTTATTTTCTATTTATTTCTTTATTTCTTTATTTCTTTCTCACAATCGAATAGAATTCCTGCTATAGAGGGTTAACGTGTGAATAAAAAGCAATTTTTTTTATTTATCATGAAAAAAAATAATTTTATTCAGTAACGTATTGGTTATTTGAACTGTTTAAGATTCGAGCTGAATTCAGTTAGCGCTCTTTATTTGGTATTCGTTTCTTGTTCGTGATCTTTTCAAATATTAAAATTTGCAAAAGAAAATGATCCTATTTGCCCAGGGTATCCTAAGCAAACTGAAAACCTGATACGCAGAATATTTATAACAAAAAGTTAATTTTCTAAATACTTACTATTATTTTTCTCTAAATTTTTCTAGCACTCAGAATATTTATATCAAAATCTTAACTTTCTAAATTTTTACCAACAAACAAAAAATGAACCCACTCGCCTCCATCTATCCTAAACAAACCGAAACCACAGTACTCCAAATATCCAGCGAATAGAACAAATCGTTTATCCAGCTTCTACTTTTCAAGTTACATAAAAATACGAATCTGCATAAAAATCCTCAGTCTGCTGATCACGGTACACGATTCATGCTGCGCACACCTTTCGTACCTAACGGATTAAGCAATATCGGATCATAATCCATAATACAAGAACCAGTTTATCCCTTTCGACCGTGAAACTTGCTTCCGCTTGAAAAATAATTGCGAGCGGCAACAATTATTTCTTAACAAGCGTACAATTATCATCACACGCGGAGATAGGCTTATCTCGCGCGCCAAATTGTTAGGCGAGCCTGGTAATTGGCGTTAACGCTAATGTTCAAGCGATCGTTGCATTTTCTTTTTTTCTTCTTCTTTTTTTTTTTTTTTTTTTTTTTAACCCGTTTTCAGACGCGTTCCAACGCGGTAAATATGATTTATCATGAGAAACCTGAGGCAAGACGACGATTTTCGTATGGTAATCGGATGCAACGCCACGATTCGACGATCGATCGAGAGAAACGAGTTACGCGTTCGATTGAAATTATTTATCGCGCGATAAAAGGCTTCGAAACGTTTACGACATGGCGCCGAATGCGAACGGTAGGCTGTTTTCTTTCTGAAATAATGTGTTCCCTCTCTCGTCCGTCTCTTTGTGCCACGTTCGGTGCCTTCTAATCTCTGTCTCGCGTTTCCACCTGTATTTGTTCTCCTCTTTTTTAATATCCAAACTCTTTGTGCAGCTTTATCTCCTCCGGTCCCTTTTTCCCGTCTTCGCCTAAAATTCTGCACGTTTTGTTCGTTCCATAGTCGCGTTCCCTCTGTTTCGAGTTTTTTCTTTCTTTTTGTTTTTTCTTTTTTTTTCTTCTTTTTTTTGCTTTCGACCATTGCTACCCTCTTTCAGAACTCGCGCGTAATTTATACGGTATTCCGGTGGAAATAAATCCGATGGACTCTTGGTTCTGGAAATAGGCATCGAATTAACATAGGAAACTGATAGACGCGTGTTCATTTGCATAATCACTGCATTTTTTTTCTCTTTTTATTATTAGTTTGCATGCTTACCAGGAATCGAACGGCGCGAGTCGAAGCGGAGACCAAGGGCGCGTTGTTTAACGCTAGAACTGTGTACCGATGATTAGATTGTAGAAAAAGTGCGCCAAAAAATATTCTTCGGTGTTTTATGTGTAGTAGGTATACATAAATTTATAATTATTATAATAAGTTATAATTTAATAATATATTATAATATAATAATATAAATTTATTATGATATAATAAATTATAATTTATGTGTACTGAAGTTCAAACTAATTTTGCAATGTCGGAAGATTCTTTCGTTAATTATTTAAAAACTATTGTCGAAGATCGTTTGAAAAATCAAAGATAAGAGTATTTTTTAATTTAATAAAGAAAAAAAGAAAGAAAATAAGTAAAGAGTTCGACATAACGATTGGAGTTTGATTTCGGTGCATTTTACCTATTTGTACCGAAGAAATCAAAATAATATTTGCTGAATAAACAGTTGTCTATCTAGCTTCTGTTTTTTTAATTATATTTATTAAAAAATAAATTTGTGTAAAAAACCGCAGTCTACTTATAAAGGAAGGTTTAATTTCTTTGTTTCTTTATTTTGTCGTAAAAGGGAGAAATAATTGGTTAACACTAAAACTACCGACGATTAAAGTGTATCTATTTATACCAAGGAAATTAGAATAACCTATAGTTGAAAAAATACGTAATACGAGGGAAACGAATCTTGAACCATACAATTTACAGAAAATGACGGAAGATACTCAGAAATGCGTCCTTAAACATGTATCAAATTTTCGTGAAAGGTTACCAACCGTTATTTGACCGTTTTGGTAGTTTTAGTGTTAATGGAAATTGCATTTCTGGATGAAAGATATTAATCTTCACGTATTGTTTATAAAAATATATTAGCTATTTATAAAGATTCTGTAAAAAATTACGAACGGATCATTTTGACCACTTTGATAGTTCCAGTGTTAACGCGTTAACAGAAAGCTATGGAAAATGATCAAAAACGAACCGTTGCAAATTTATAGAATTTCAAGAGGAAATTAACTGACTCGCCATTTTGATCGCTTCGACAAGTAGTTCTAGCGTTAATTCAAGCGATACGTAACACGAGTTGTTTTAATACGGATTGTCGGCTGGTGAATAAGCGCTATTGCCACGATCGTGGTCGTTGCACCGGTGGTTAAAACGATGGTTTAGCCGATGACGTCAACGTCATCTCGTTGTAACGATTAACATCTGACTCGAAATCGCACGTGGAGGTTCGTGCACAGTGCCCGCTTGGAAACACCTCGCCTTGACACGGAAATATTCTCTTATTCGTCTCTTGTTCGTGTAAATATTTTTTTGGTCGCGAACAGATTTTTCTTCGCTCGCTGTCGAAATACCTTTCTTCTTTTTCCACCGTTTTATGAGTCTTCGTTTGGGGTCATTGCCTCGCCGGTTTATTTTAAGAAACGTTGTCGCCAAAATAAGTTTTTTTTTTTTTTTCTACAATTTCAAGTTGCGGAGGTTGTTTAACGATTCATGCAAATTTTGTTGCTCGTACTAAAAGTTTTTTGACGGAGTATAAGTTGCAATTAACTTGAAAGGTTTTTTTCTTTCGAATAAATTCAACGTTAAAACTTCTGACCGAATGTATTTATTTGTATCGAGAAGACTGGAATAAAAAAATGCATAGCGCGGAGGAAATACATTTTTATCGGTATTTTTAAATAGCAAATTACTAGAAATTTTTGGAAATTCGTCACGGTGCGTTTATAAAATTTCTTTGAGAAGTTACGAATTTGAATACTTTAATAGTGTTGATTTTGTTATTGTAGATAGTACAGAGTTTTAAGATACGTTAGAAATATTTTCTTTGGAATTGTTTTAAATATGTTATTCTTTACGAGGAATGTTAGAAGTTGACAGACGCAAATTTTATTATAAAAAATATTAGACACGTATTTTTTTATACTGGCTATCGTTTGTTTTGAAGAAATCAAAAAGAAATCAATCTTCAAAGTAAGGTGTAAAAGTTTATCTAACACATTTAGACTTTTTTTCTATCTTCAATAGTTTTCGGGATAAACTGTCAAATAATAATAATAGATTTAAAAAACACATGTTTAATATTTTTTTCCAGATTTATATTACATCAAAATTTTTATCAAAATTCTTGTTAGTGTCGCAAAATTTGTACAGTGAATTGCAGATAATAATGTGTCTTTGGATCATTCTCTTTTCTCAAGAAGATATCCAAAATGAAGGAAATGTTTGTCTTATCACGAGCTAGTTTGTATATTTAGAACTTCATCAAGTATCGCAGTGTACCTACGAGCAAATATACCGGGCGTACTAAAATAAACCAGGATAGCAATTTTTACCACGTAACGATAATAAACGTGTTCTAATTACCAATCGACTTATAAACTACGTTTTAAGTACACAATGCGTCGTTTTACGTTTCACATTGTAGCCATCGCGAACTATTAACCCGACCAATAAAATATTAGACGCTTATTTTTTTTCACGTTGATCAATAAAATATTAGATGCTTATTTTCTTTTTTATATCGATCAATAAAATATTAGACGCTTATTTTTTTTGTTTCGACCAATAAAATATTAGACGCTTATTTTTTTTTTACGTTGATCAATAAAATATTAGATGCTTATTTTTTTTTATATCGATCAATCAAATATTAGACACCTATTTTTTTTATATCGAGCAATGAAATATTTATTTTTTTTTATATCGAGCAATGAAATATTAGACTTTTTTTTTTATATCGATCAATAAAATATTAGACACTTATTTTTCTTTTTTTATATCGATCAATAAAATATTAGACTTTTTTTTTTACATTGACCAATATAATATTAGATACTTATTTTTTTTTTTTTGCGATGAATAGTTACTGAGATATTTGTAAAAGAAGTTTTATTTCAAGCGGTGCTCAAAGTGCTGTCCGTTACAGTCAATGCACATATGTGATCGAGTTAGAGAGTGAACAACTTTTTTAAGTGTTTCTGTAGTTATTGCAAGTACCAAGTTGTATAATACTTTTTTACGCAGAATTTGATCGTCTACCAGGATCCGGAAAAAAATGTACACATTCCATTAAAAAAATTGAAGGTGACCCTAATATCTCAGTACACAAATTAGGAAATACAAAATAGAAAAGACCACCGTATGTCCCCCAAGGTACCATGCAACTCTTGTATAAAACATTTTTTCGTAAAACGAATACCTCAAAAGTTATTTGAGGTCGTCGCGTTAACAGACTCACCCTGTATATTAATAAATATAAAATTCTTAGCGCAAATATTTTTATTCAACGGTACGGTACGATGTCGCTGTCGACGGATTATTCCGCGTTTCGTGATACGGAGAAGATACTCGCGGAATATTCCGTTTCGCGATGCAAGTGGGTTAATAATTTATAAAATTTGCGTAAAGAAATTACGAACCGGTCATTTGACCGCTTTGGTAGCTTCAGTGTTAAATATTAAAAAATCGATGCGTATTTAATTTTACTAAAATTGTACTGGTAAAACGTTTAAAAAATTCGACCAGTGTATTCGGACTGTCGCAACTGTCCGTAAACTTAAATTCAAACACCGACACCGACTTGCAAACCGCTTCCGCTCCTCTCGCACGGAATCAGAAAATTGATCGTCGCTTGGCCCATTAAAACGGGGCTAACAACGCAATTACACCGCTAATAAACACCATATTTCCGTGGTGTTCGCCATCTCTCAAAATCAAACCGGCTTAGTCGGGTTCCGGCGCAAGACAGGGACGCTGTTTGCCGCCACGTTTACGCGTACGTCATCGTTTGTCTTCCTCGTGAGCTACGAGCGACGGTGGCGCATTAATTTCATTTCGTCCCGCTTAATTGCGGCAGTTCATCGTTCCGACGAAAGAAAAAAAAAAAGAGAGAGAGAGAGAAAAAAAAGAAAAATAAATAAACGCTGCACGGGAAAAAGAGAACGGAAGGAAAAGAAAGACCGAAAGAAAGAAAGAAAGAAAGAAAGAAAAAATGGCGTACACGTCGTCGAACATGCGCCGACGAGTTTCGAGCGATCTTTCTTTCAGCCTCGTCCGTGTTCCTCTCCTTTTCCAACTGGCGTTCGTTTCACGATAAAATGTGAAGGTTTCCGACGCGGAGAAGTGCCACGTGGTGGTCTACGCAGACTAAACACGAACGTGGCCAAGGAAACCGAGAGAAAATTGGGGTAGAAGAGAAAGAGGGACCCGGTTGCGTTAAGGCTGGCAACGCTTTGCTCGCAACCAACGGAGGAAATAATTTTTATTATTCTTCTGAGGCCACTGTCCGCTCTCGTGCTGCTTGTTCCGTTTAATCTTCTGATAGTTTATTCGCGATAATAACGTTGTCAGAGGGAAACGTTGCGCAGGTCTCGCAGCTGGCGCAACAGCCCCGAGGACGCGTGCAGAACGAACTGTGTTTGCCTTGAATTTTTTCTGTTTCTTCTTTTTTCTTTTCTTTTTTCTCTTCTTTTTTTATACGTCAGTAATTCTGTTCTTAGTATTTACTTTATATTTGTTTGACACGATACTGTGGTATTTTGTGGGTTGCGAGCGGGTATTTTGTAAGTTCGAAAGAGGAAGCGAGAAGGTTAGTTTGGTAGTTTTCTTTTTGTTTGTAGCCTTGGAGGAAGTTTGGACTCGGTTTTTTTTTCTTTCTTTTCTTTTTTTATACGTCAGTAATTTTGTTCTTAGTATTTACTTTATATTTGTTTGACACGATACTGTGGTATTTTGTGGGTTGCGAGCGGGTATTTTGTAGGTTCGAAAGAGGAAGCGAGAAGGTTAGTTTGGTAGTTTTCTTTTTGTTTGTAGCTTTGGAGGAAGTTTGGACTCGGTTTGTAATTTTTCCTTGTTTTTTAGATCGTAGAGTGTTGTGGTACGCTTCTTCGTTGTGTTCTTTTTTTTATTTATTTCGTGAGGTGGTTAGTTTATTTAGATTATCTCTCTCATCTCTCTCTCATCTCGGAATGCCTGATTAATATTTCTTAAGCTGCGGTATGATTTAATTTAAACTCGTACAAGAAGAGTAGATGTAAATCGCGTTTTGTTTCCATCTGGTTTAGGATAAAAATAAAATAAAAATGGGATACAAACGCGAAAAAATTTTACAAAATGAGTAAGAAGAATACCTTTAAGCTTTATAAATAAAAATATCGAGCGCACGTTGCAATGTATCTCTCAGTCGCAACCGAACACAGACCAAACAAAAAACGCTCGTTTCATAGTTTCCAACCTAATATATATATATC
>SMSQ01010977.1:5526-32868 GCA_019453375.1 Ctenoplectra terminalis | reverse complement strand
ATTTACTTTATATTTGTTTGACACGATACTGTGGTATTTTGTGGGTTGCGAGCGGGTATTTTGTAAGTTCGAAAGAGGAAGCGAGAAGGTTAGTTTGGTAGTTTTCTTTTTGTTTGTAGCCTTGGAGGAAGTTTGGACTCGGTTTTTTTTTCTTTCTTTTCTTTTTTTATACGTCAGTAATTTTGTTCTTAGTATTTACTTTATATTTGTTTGACACGATACTGTGGTATTTTGTGGGTTGCGAGCGGGTATTTTGTAGGTTCGAAAGAGGAAGCGAGAAGGTTAGTTTGGTAGTTTTCTTTTTGTTTGTAGCTTTGGAGGAAGTTTGGACTCGGTTTGTAATTTTTCCTTGTTTTTTAGATCGTAGAGTGTTGTGGTACGCTTCTTCGTTGTGTTCTTTTTTTTATTTATTTCGTGAGGTGGTTAGTTTATTTAGATTATCTCTCTCATCTCTCTCTCATCTCGGAATGCCTGATTAATATTTCTTAAGCTGCGGTATGATTTAATTTAAACTCGTACAAGAAGAGTAGATGTAAATCGCGTTTTGTTTCCATCTGGTTTAGGATAAAAATAAAATAAAAATGGGATACAAACGCGAAAAAATTTTACAAAATGAGTAAGAAGAATACCTTTAAGCTTTATAAATAAAAATATCGAGCGCACGTTGCAATGTATCTCTCAGTCGCAACCGAACACAGACCAAACAAAAAACGCTCGTTTCATAGTTTCCAACCTAATATATATATATCGATAATTAAAAATAAATGTACGTCTTAATATTTCGCAATAAAAATTACTGTGGAGGAACGACGTTGCTCATGGAATAACCTAATATTTCTAAGAAGCGTACTAACGGTTGAATAAGAAAAAAGTAAAGCACGCATCACCAAAACCCACCAATTAAAATTGTTTCAATCAGATCTCTTCGCTTCTATTTCAAACTCTCAACCTTTGCTACTCGGGTTCCACAAATTGAATTCTTTTGGTCCAAATAAACGGTTCAGAGCTTCTCCGATCCAAGCAAGAGAGAGCATCCTCGAGGCAGCGCGAGGACGCGCTGAAAATTCGCGAGCGCGCTTAACGCACGGTCGAAACACTCAGCGGTACGATGGTCTCGTATGTTTCCGTTTTCCTGTTTGCTTCTTCACCGCGAAGAGTTTAGCCGGCAAAGGGGAGTGCTTTTAAGCGCGCTTCCAGAAAACGTGTCCCGGCGACCGAGGCTGGTTTTTTAAATTCTCCAGCTCGCGACTCGATGCTCCGTTTTTGCCCGCTCTTCTCCTCCACGTCGCGGATGATAGTTCCACGGATGTAATTTAATAAATGCACGAGCACTTTCCGCCTCCAACGTGCCGTCCAAACTTCTGAATCCACTCTCGCGGTTAGACTCAGCCGTTGACTGGCGCACAAATAGGGAATCTTATTATTTATGTATTATGTACGAGTTTGTTTTAAAGCGGTCGCATCGACATTAAAGTCATTAGCGGCCGTTGAAAGATGCATGGATGGTTGTTAGGGTTAGTTCGGGATAGGTGGACTACTTTTTTGAAATTTTTGTTTCGGCTACAGCGCCATGGGGGCCACCGGTGACCGTCGACGCGACCAATTGTAAAATACATAATTATAGTAAATATCGATACTGATAAATTTTAAGATAACACCACTGTTGCTATAATGGTTTGAAGAAATTAATGCCATACCGAACATGCAAAAATAATTCGGGATAGGTAGACCACTTTTTTGAAATTTTTGTTTCGGCTACAGCGCCATGAGGGCCACCGGTGACCGTCGACGCGACCAATTGTAAAATACATAATTAAGTAAATATCGATACTGATAAATTTTAAGATAACATTACTGTTGCTATAATGGTTTGAAGAAATTAATGCTATACAGAACATGCAAAAATAATTCGGGATAGGTAGACCACTTTTTTGAAATTTTTGTTTCGGCTACAGCGCTATGAGGGCCATCGGTGACCGTCGACGCGACCAATTGTAAAATACATAATTGTAGTAAATATTGATACTGATAAATTTTAAGATAACACCACTGTTGCTATAATGGTTTGAAGAAATTAATGCCATACAGAAGATGCAAAAATAATTTTATCGGTACAAGGAAAATACAGATATTATAAAAGATAATATAAAATTTACATGTAGTCAAAATTGGACATTTCACGTGCACCAACCTAATAATTCGAACGTGACTGAGAATCCGTGCTGACTCGATGTTTATCCAATAGAGAATCTTGCATCGATTATTCCATGAGAAATTTTGTCCTGGTCGGAATCGTGTTCCTCCTTCGCGATTGCTTCGTGCAACTGGAAAAGAGAATTTTCAGAACGTACTGTTTCGCGTATGCACTGCTGTTTTAATACAGCCGTTGCACTTCACAAAATGTACTTGTAGTTTCTCTGTTTTTCAGTAAAATCGATACACTTCAAACTCAATAAATTCAATATTCGTTTCAATTAAACGCGATTGATAATAAATTTGAAATATTTCCTGTTCTCTATCGTTGCATCGCTGCACTTCAAACACGTTTTAACCAGCGATGAATATTCGATTTTCTGCTTTGAAAATTTTCAAGCAATTTTATCGTCCAGAGGTTGCATTTATTTCGAATGTTACTCAAAACTAGGAATTGTATCAAATTAAAAAAAAAAAGAAAGAAAAAACAAAAATGTTGGGAAAATATTGTTTTAATCGACAAAATAAACACTCGTACTTTTCAATGAATTCAATGCTTTATATTAACCACTCAGTAATTTCTGTTATAATATTTTCATTACTATGATATATTAAATATATATTTTTATTACTATTATATATCATATACATATATTTTTTTATTACTATTACAGTTAGAATTTTGGCTTTCACATTTCACATTCTACGCTTTTTACGATGCCAACTATATATATATATATATTTTTTTTTTATTACTATTATAGTTAGAATTGTCTTTTACATTTCACATTCTACGCTTTTTATTATACCAAGTATATATATATATTTTTTATTACTATTATAGTTAAAATTGTCTTTTACATTTCACATTCTACGCTTTTTATTATACCAAGTATATATATATATATTTTATTACTATTATAGTTAGAATTGTCTTTTACATTTCACATTCTACGCTTTTTATTACACCAAGTGTCTCACCTAAAGGAGATCGTTTAAATACCTCTATTTCTAACTAAAAAGTTTTTTAACCAAACTATTCTAACCAAAGAAGAATATTTACAGCTTTGTTTAATCGGTTTCAAAGCAGGAATGAAAGACGTCGAAGGACTCGAGCGCCGTCTCCGTGAGTGCTGCTTCGAAATATTTCCCGATTCATTCACCAATACTGAAAAAATATTTGAAAAGGAAGAAATAATTTTCAAATCTCACACACTATCTCAGATACTTCGTTCTCGAAGAAACATTTCCGACTAAACGCGTGTCCCGAAAACGTTTCGTTCCAAGCCTACTTATTATCACGCTACAATTAGGAACGAACGATAAGCACGCGTGTCCTGACATTTTCTTATAAAATGGCGGTCAACGCGTAAAGAGTTAACCCTCTGTGTCATCGTTCTTACCAACACCTCGTCTTCTTCATCAATTTTCAACGGACAATAAATCTGCACATCGCGCCAGAACAAAGTGCTTTCGGTTGGAGGGAGTCGCGTGCTCGAACAGGGCGGGGGGGATCGGTCGAAGATCGATAATTTTGCACGAATCAGTAGAGGAGCGTTCGCGTTTCGGTGGCCTGTAACCTGCATTTCCGATAGAACGGTTTGCTAGCAAACGATGCATTACACGCCGATGCGGAGCCACGGATGTTCACTTTGATGTGCTACCATGTCACGCGCCCGATCGAAGGTACGGCGCCGGTTCACCGATAATGGAAAAAATGCGTGCGAGAGATTTATCGGTGTCTGGCGTGAACCGAAGGAAAAAGGTTAGCGGTATCAAGCAACGGGCGAGGTGAAAAGTTAATAAATTACATTGATACGTGGCCACGAAATTGGGTCACCGATAAACGCGAAGCTGACGAGCAAGGCGAAGGCTATTATCGCGATTTCTCGCTAATCGTTGCTATTGTTGTCGTTTTTGTTTCTACTTATCGTTAGCCGTTATCGGTTTCGTCTGATTCAAGTTTTAGCAGGACGTTACACACTGACCTGTATTCTATCATTTTTGCGTGTCCATGCGCGGTTACTGTGAAGATCAAGGGTACACTTGTGGGAAAATTAATAGAAATATTGATACTTCGGTGCGATGTTGAGATATGTGTATTAATTGGAATAGTTTAAATAGCAATTTGCGGAAAAAGTTTTTGGATAACGGTAACTGTTAGGTTGGTTAATTAGTTGGTACGGTTTTTAACGATAATTGTCTTCCAGCGCTTTGAAATGTAATTAAGTTTTATATTCGCGAAGGAAAAAATTGCTCGAAGTCATCTCAGGAATCATCTCTTGAAGGGACTTACAGATCTTTTGGGCCACTCTGTATAATAATAGCATCCCCCGTCTGGGAATTTCGCCTGAGAAATTAGCGTCACTGATTCAAGTTTATTAGAATTATGTTTTAACCTGTTAACTGGGTCATTTTTCGATCAGAAGCTGCTTTATACTTTGAGTTAAAAATTAATAGAAAATAATACATTTTAATTGGGTCGATTTTAATCATTGCAAATGTAAGTTTAATGTAATACGTTTCTTTTAAATAAAAATATAACGATGCACTCAAAAGTAAATCAATGTGAAAATAAATGATTACGTCCAAAATGTCGGCAGTCCGCGTGACGAGTTTACTCGTCTCACCCGGTTAACAGGTTAGGATAATATATATCCTCGATAACCCAGCCTTCTCGCTAGAATTTTAACCCTTTGCCCTACAACAACGAGTCACACTCGTGGCGCCGATTCTGGTTAAAATACAATAAAAAGACACAATATTTATGACAAAGTTCAATTTTAACTTTAACTGTAATTTAAATTTACAAGATTGAAAATTAGCAAATACAAAATACGTGTAATATTTCAATACTTTCCGTTTGACGGAGTGTGAAAGACGCGAATAACTATTGCTAATATGCATGAAGATTGGAGAAATGGTAAGCCAAGGGGTTAACGATAATTCTCTTCCAGTGCTTTGAAATGTAATTTAGTTTTATTTTCGCGAAGGAAAAAGTTGCTTGAAGTCATCTCAAGAATCATCCCTTAAAGGAACTTGCAGATCTTTTGAGACACTCTGTATAATAATAGCATCCCCCGTCTAGGCTTCGCCTGAGAAATTAGCGTGACTGATTCAAGTTTATTAGAATTATCTTTTAAGATAATATATATCCGCGATAACCCAATCTTCTCGCTAGAATTTTAACGATAATTCTCTTCCGGCGTTTTGAAATGTAATTTAGTTTTATTTTCGCGAAGGAAAAAGTTGCTTAACACTAGAACTACCAAAGTGGTCAAAATGACCCATTCGTAATTTTTTACAGAATCTTTATAAATTAACTACGGTGCCTTTGGGCAGATTTTCCTCGATTTTCTATTAAAAATATAGATGAACTTTTGTATGAATTGCATTACATATTATTTTATATACTTTCCACTTTGATTTCTTCCGTAGAAATAAGTATACTTTAATCGTCGGTAGTTCTAGTGTTAAAGTCATCTCAGGAATCATTCCTTAAAAAGGCCTTATAGATCTTTTGGGATACTCTGTATAATAATAGCACCCCCGACTAGGCTTCGCCTGAGAAATTAGCGTGACTGATTCAAGTTTATTAGAATTATCTTTTAATATAACAAATATCTACGGTATTCTAGTTTTCTCGCGAGAAATCGTGCACGAAGTAGGCTGTCGTACACGCAGGTCACTTGATCCGCAGAAAAGTTGTACATCTGAACAAATTTACATATTAATCATATATTTATCATATATTAATGATATATAATAACGTGTTTTTGAGATTTAGTGGTTCGTGGAAGAAAAAGGATAGGAAGGACTTTTAGTGGACCCGTCAGTAACGAATCTTAGCAGACTCGTGCCGTAGACGCGAGAATACCGAAGTTAGGAGAGGGATCGGTAGAAGTACGAATCGTACGGTTCTTGAGGACTCACGGGAAAGTCGGTATTATTAAAATTCTTTTGATGACGAAGCGTACGTTCGCCACACAGACATGCTATATCATCTATGTTCTAAATTAATGGAACAATATTTTAAAATTTGAGAAAAAACAGTTCGGTAGTTTTTAAGTTTTGCGCGAACATAACAATTGGCTCTCTCTTTGTACAATACTATAAATCTACGGCGTTTCTTAACTATATTGCAAGCCTAACAATTTTTCACAAATACAAATTTCTATATTACTCTTCAATTTAAATCGCAAGATCCCTATATCAGCCGCTCTCACCGCGAATCACCGAATAAAGCAGGGACGAGCAACCTGTTCTAACAACGGGTCAGCTACAAATTTAAAAATACTGTTCTGCGTATTAATTTTTGAACGATGAACTCAAATTATTTCCTCGTTAACGAAATAAACCCGGTATAAAAAATTACGTAACCCGAACCTAACCCAAAACTTTTCTTAGAACGGGCCAGCTACAAATTTAAAAATGTTCTGCATATCAATTTCTGAACGATGAACTCAAATTATCTACTTATTAACAAAATAAACCCGGTATAAAAAATCACCTAACCCGAACCTTTTCTTAAAACGGGCCAGCTACAAATTTAAAAATATTATTCTACATATAAATTTCTAAACAATGAACTCAAATTATCTCCTTATTAACAAAACAAACCCGGTATAAAAAATAACAGAAATAAAACATTCATTGTCAGAAATACCATTAAAAAAACCGCGAAAGATATTCAACGAGAAATTTGGCATCGCTTCTTCGCCAAATCTTTGAAGGGCCGCTGGTTGCTCGTCCCTGGAATAAAGCTTTCAGCCTCCGCATTGCACCGAAAAACTAGTGCGTATCGGATATCAAAGCACTCGTGCTTCTTCAGCCCATCCCCAACCACCGTTCAACGGAAAATTACGGTACAAGGGTGTAATGAAACAAATTCCTCTAATTTCTGGCCGAAGAACGTCGGGTTCTCGCCGAACTCTCGCAAAAGTGGAATCATATTTTACCATACACGCTTAACTGCGAAGTAGCCGGTTGAACTTGCCGGGATTTTCCACGTCAAACTTTCCTTTCTACGACGTGAAGAAGTTTTCTGGTAGAAACGTACTTTCGCGAGGGGTGGCCGGTCGCCAGGGAACGGAAGAAGAACCCGAAGGTGAGGACGGAATAGTCGATTCAAAGACCGTTGGGGAAAGAGAGGGGTTTGATTACGAGATTAAACGTGGAAATAGAGGAGCAAGAGGAAGAATAAAGAGGAAAGAGACGAAGAAGACGAAGGACGAGGAATCTGTAGGGGTCGTTGGTAAATAAATACGTTGTAACGCAGAACCGGTGAGGACGTTGACGAGCGTTAAATGAGCAACTGCGACATCGTGTAAGTGGATCAGAAACAGATTCACCGAAAGGCTAACGTTATTATTAACCGATTCGCTGCCAAGCCTAAATTATATGAAGCGATTCCCATTGCCATTTATATTTTGAGTGTTATTGTTTACCAAAGCTCTGTTATTTCTTGGTAAGAGCACATACAGTCGCGTCGGAATCTAAGTTAACGATTAGTGATAATATTCCTCCAAACATATCGTCGCCTGTTAGTATTAAAGATTTCAAATTTTGACTCGTCGCTTCCAATAACCGACTCCCAAAACACAATTGGCTTCTTTAAGTATTGTGTTCCAAATTTTAACCGTTTCAATGCATTCTTTTTAGAAATTAATGGCTTTCTACGACACACGCGGCCATGAAACCCGCCTTCTGATAACCGTTTCTTAATTTCAGTTGTCCCTATTGCGAGTTCTAAATTTTCTTTTATTTCCCTAATTGTAACCAATGGATCGCGTTTTACTTCCCGAACAGTACGAGTGTCTCGACGCGGCGTTGTTTTGCGCTTTCTTCCTGTTCGCGGCATCGATTCAGCGAAACCCCCTCTGTTCGATACGGTCACATATTTTTTTAACACCAGCTGTAGAAAGCTTGAAGTCTTTCGGAATTGAAGATAAGGAATATCCTTCTTTTCTGCGTTCAAGGATCCTTAATCTTTCTTCGGCCGATCGTTCTTCACTTCTTACCACNCGAGATTAAACGTGGAAATAGAGGAGCAAGAGGAAGAATAAAGAGGAAAGAGACGAAGAAGACGAAGGACGAGGAATCTGTAGGGGTCGTTGGTAAATAAATACGTTGTAACGCAGAACCGGTGAGGACGTTGACGAGCGTTAAATGAGCAACTGCGACATCGTGTAAGTGGATCAGAAACAGATTCACCGAAAGGCTAACGTTATTATTAACCGATTCGCTGCCAAGCCTAAATTATATGAAGCGATTCCCATTGCCATTTATATTTTGAGTGTTATTGTTTACCAAAGCTCTGTTATTTCTTGGTAAGAGCACATACAGTCGCGTCGGAATCTAAGTTAACGATTAGTGATAATATTCCTCCAAACATATCGTCGCCTGTTAGTATTAAAGATTTCAAATTTTGACTCGTCGCTTCCAATAACCGACTCCCAAAACACAATTGGCTTCTTTAAGTATTGTGTTCCAAATTTTAACCGTTTCAATGCATTCTTTTTAGAAATTAATGGCTTTCTACGACACACGCGGCCATGAAACCCGCCTTCTGATAACCGTTTCTTAATTTCAGTTGTCCCTATTGCGAGTTCTAAATTTTCTTTTATTTCCCTAATTGTAACCAATGGATCGCGTTTTACTTCCCGAACAGTACGAGTGTCTCGACGCGGCGTTGTTTTGCGCTTTCTTCCTGTTCGCGGCATCGATTCAGCGAAACCCCCTCTGTTCGATACGGTCACATATTTTTTTAACACCAGCTGTAGAAAGCTTGAAGTCTTTCGGAATTGAAGATAAGGAATATCCTTCTTTTCTGCGTTCAAGGATCCTTAATCTTTCTTCGGCCGATCGTTCTTCACTTCTTACCACGCTGAACAAAATATTACAGGTTATCGTTTCAGTTTTGGTTTCAAATATTAATAAAAATTCCATAAGTGTTTTAGCGACATCCAGAAAGAATTTAAGAGTAAATATTATAACAGTCGTCTGCTAAAAACGAAGAATTATGTGATCGTTAACTTACTTTCCGACGATCAAATGTGCTCCTTCAAAATTATTAACTCTATATCTTAGTGAATTATTTATAGAAACAAATGCCAACAATATTGGGGGACTGCTAACAATTGTTTTATCCAAACCTATCATTATTTGCACAACCAACAGATGGCTTGTATTATTTATCAACACATAAGTAATTTTACGCAAGCCGTTAACTTACTTACCGACGCGACTGTATATTATCATACATAATCATTTGCAAGCATAAAACCAAAGACGAGTATACTCGTCGTTGGCAATGGGAAGGCAACAGGACTCGGCATCCTTTTTCGTATTCCTCCTAAACCACAAAAGAAAAACCCAACTCGCAAATGTAGAGTTTGTACAACGAAAAACAATCGAAAGGAGACTCGATATTACTGTCCGAGCTGTCCTGATAAACCTCCATTATGTATTGGACTTTGTTACAAATCCTATCACGAAGATAAAGCATTATAAGTGATTTTGTTGCTATAAAATTTTGTTACAAATACACGATCAAGTTGATTTTTGCTTAATTTAAATTTGTAAAAGATCATTCTCTTTAAATAACAAATAAAGTATAATTTTTGTAAAAAATTTTATTCGTAGTATTTTTTCAAGTTTTTTACATTTCTATATTTATGTCTGCGGCCACAAAAAGTTTGCTAATTCAAAAGCCTGCATGTTATAACATATTTAAAGTAGGACGAGTATACTCGTCTTGGGAATGCATAACACCCTGCCAAAGACGAGTATACTCGTCCTTGGCAGCGAATGGGTTAAACCGTGTCCATTTTCCTCGTAATTCTACGCCATTTTGTCGCCGCGCCCTTTGTATGGATGTCTCTGTCGAGTATTGCGTAGATCACTACAATGTGTTCAATCCCTACGATTGAAGGGATTGCGTAAAAGTGTTGATAGATTCAATTGACTGAATTGCAAAAGAGTTTGGAAGCTATTTAACATGATATAAGAGGTATACGTACAGTGAATGAAACTCATAGTGGTTGGAGAAGATAACGGGAACACGTCATGCGGTAAGAAAATTATAAACAGCGCGTAGATCACTATTGGTGTCCTGAACATCTGCTTTCATACGTGTGAACTCTATTGGAAATTGAATTATATAACCTTCTGAATAATGTTTAATGGAATATTCTACCATTTTTCATTGGTTCTTCATGTAATTTTCGTAAAAGTTTTCATACAGAAAACCATTTTTCATAGTTGTTGAAGCTCTGTTAGGGAAGCTGGAGGATGATACTATTGTATCTTAAAACCACGGCAAAGGGTTAAAGTTTAATACTAAAGATAAAATGTGTATCTGTATTTATCATTTGTTGAGTTCTTTTAGTGGACAAATTTGATCGCGTAGGGTTTTACGATAGTTTTGTTGTGTGGTATTTTTCGGTCACCGTTTCTTTAGGATAGATCGAAGCGAATAGGATAAAAGTAAGAATTTAATTAATAGAAGGATTTTTAGGTTTACAAAAGTGTTTTATTATTAATGTTCAAATCAAATGGGTATTGATAAGTATAAATATAAATAAATATATGTATAAATAATGGAAAGCTATTATTTTCTCACTATTAACCCTTTGCACTCCATTGGCGTCTCTATGGCGACGCGCATAATTTTCTTCAGAGACTATATTTTCAATTAAATTCTATATTTTCATCAATTCAAACGCTTCTTTTATTTTAGAACGAAAGTAAATGAACTAAGTAAATAAAAAANTTTTCGGTCACCGTTTCTTTAGGATAGATCGAAGCGAATAGGATAAAAATAAGAATTTAATTAATAGAAGGATTTTTAGGTTTACAAAAGTGTTTTATTATTAATGTTAAAGTTAAATGGGTATTGATAAGTATAAACATAAATAAATATATGTATAAATAATGGAAAGCTATTATTTTCTCACTATTAACCCTTTGCACTCCATTGGCGTCTCTATGGCGACGCGCATAATTTTCTTCAGAGACTATATTTTCAATTAAATTCTATATTTTCATCAATTCAAACGCTTCTTTTATTTTAGAACGAAAGTAAATGAACTAAGTAAATAAAAAATCGTATTTCTAATTTTCTGTTTCTCTTTCCAAAAAGAACACTAAGTTTTCACAGTAGTCCTTTGAAACTTAAAAAAGTTCCCGAGTGCAAACGGTTAAAAATAAAATGACCCTATTCGCCTCGGTTTACCTTACTTTATTCTATACCGAAACCAGTGATCAGAATTTTGTTCCAATTTTCTATTTTTTGGTCGCTGCTTTTGCTAATAATTTTCTTTTACAAAGGAATCTTTGTTAATCTTCACGACTAATTTTTTATATATGGTAACGATAAGAAATTAGGAAGAGTAAGATGAAGGGTGGATGGAGAATGCTCGAGAAATTTTAAGTTTGAATCATTTTAGGAATCGATGCAAAACATAAAAAAATGATCAAAACATGATGCATTCGCACTCATAGCGTAGGAGCTTTGTCGTGGTGAAATGGTGAGGAATTAATTTGAGAGCGTGGTCTTAATTTTTTAACGATTAAACGACTCGTTATAATATTCAATGTACCAGGTTTCTAATTTTATATCATTTACGGTTCTTGTTTAACTCTGTCGAGTCTTATAGTCTCAACTTTTCGTTGCATCTTGTTGGAAATGCACAATATATAATTTATTTTTAATTCTCTGTGTGTCACAATTAATTTACAATTATTAATCCATATCTTGTCTTTTATAATGTTTCCTTAGATAAATTTTTTAAACAGAAAAATCTTGATCATTGCTAGCTTATTATCATTCGCGAGAGTTCACATATTTTCTTTTAAGATAAAAGAAAAAAAAATGCAACGAAGGGTTGATTTTAAAATATGCGTGATTTTACGTCGAAGATTTGCTTTTCTCAAAATTAGCAAACTTTTTTAAAGAAACGAAAGCGTAATCCTGGCAAATAAAATTAAATGTGTAGCATGGTTAATTTCTCTACGACTCTTGGGTCATTTTTGACCCGATCGAGTTTTTCTTTCGTTAAAAAAATTTCCTCAATTTGAGAGATGTATAAAAAAGCTATTGTCGGTATTCGAGTTTCTTTGTTTCAGTTTTATGTTAGAGATACGTTTTTTATCAGAATTAAGAATTTCTCTTTCAGTGAAATTAAAGCGTCTTTGAGTCGAAAAAAATTTGTGGACCATAGCAGGAATTCCATTAATAATTTGTGAAAAAAAAAAATTCGTGTTTTTAGTTTTATTTATATCAAGGTATATAAAAATTTTCACAGTGTGTCACATATTGTTGGTATCAATTCGTATTGCTCGTTAGATGGGTGATTATTCTTTTTCCGGCTAATAATCGCGATCGCAAAAAGGGAGCAACCTGTTTAAAAATTCATGAAAAATCCTCGCGTATGCTCTTCTTCGTTCAATCAACCCGGTGACGTCAACCACGACCTTTGCCTGGCCCGATTCGTTTGTGCATCTAGATTCTAGACCATTTGCATGATATTCTCGAATCGGAGAGTATGAATTACATTGGTGTAAAGTCACTTCATGGCAAATAATGGGCTTGCTATACCATGGTCAATTGCTTCAAGTATTCGCGTTTCCTTTTTCTTGGTACTAGCCACGCAACGAAGAATATTATTAATATTAAAACTACGATTAAAGTACACCTTATTCTGGGTTTGTATGGTAAATACGTTCGTGTAAAAAATCGTGTAAAAAAGATACGTTTCCTAGCCTTGATGGTAAAATATTAGATACGTTTGATGTTATTCAAAAACTGTGCAAGATTAAAGAAAAAAATTATATTTGATTTGAAAAGCTATGTAAGATGAAATTAAGGATTATATTTAATTTTAAAAACCGTGTAAGATGAAATAGAGAATTATATTTAATTTAAAAAACCGTGTAAGATGAAATTAAGAATTATATTTAATTTTAAAAACTGTGTAAGATGAAATAAAGAATTATATTTAATTTTAAAAACCGTGTAAGATGAAATAAAGAATTATATTTAATTCGAAAAACCAAGTAAGATGAAATAAAAAATTATATTTGTATCTACGTACAATGCATTTATATATTTAACAATAGAATTGGATTCATATATATTTCAATCACCAATTAAAATAAAATTAGTAACGCGTGCATATTGCGAAAATAAATAATACAGAACTTAAAATTAAAAATACTTGAAATAATATTTAGTTTAATTATTCGTCATTACGTGACAATAAACACTTATATTTACGATGAGATGTATTAAAATCACTCTCTTCGGTAAAACTAAAATAAATTTGAAGTCACATCAGCGAAAATAAATAATGTAAGAAAAGAAAGACGGTCTTTTCTTTTTCTTAAACCGTGTTATTTAAAAATCGTATAAAAAGTGTTGGGTATATACATACCTATTTGTAGAACAAAAGAATGTTTCTGATAGATATTCGAAAAAATACATAACGCAAGGGAAACAAATATTTAACAATATAATTTACCGAAAATCATGGAAAATATTAAAAGATACTTAAAAATTTATAAAATTTCTATGAGAAATTATGAATTGGTCGATTCAACGCTTTGGCAGTTTTAGTGTTAACGCTGTCACGGTCTCCGAATTGTTTTCGGCCCAATCACGTTTTCATTTCACTGAAAAAAAAAAGAAACAAATAAACAAACGAATAAAAAATAAAATAAAAAACGCAGCTGTATTTGTAACGAACAAGGTATCCAGGATTAATACCAGTCCAGGATTAAATCTACCAAATATTATATTACATTCCAGCGTTGAAAGCTTCGATTTCGAATCGAGAGAACGTGCTTGCGCGTTTTTGTAAACTAACGAGCCCAAAAATTGAACATAGGTTCGTAGTTGGAATTGTATACACAACAGTGTACGACAGGCGTGTGTTTCGCGTTGGGTTGATCGTATAATAGCGATGATGTAATTCTCAGACGTGTGTGCGGCTCGATTTCGAAGGGATATGCATCGTTTGTACGGTGTGCACGCGCTGCATCGTAAAATGTCGCGCGGAAAATGTGATTAATAAAGGAGTGGTGTTTCGTTGATAATACGTGAAAAGTTTGTTCAACTCGGGAAATGTTGCGATAAACAATTTGAAGAAGGAAGTTTCGAGCTGAAATGTGATTAATAAAGAAGTACGGATACATTATTAGGAAGGTTCAAAGGACATTTGTGCAAAGTTTGGGACCGTGTAACTTAAAAGTTACAAACTGATGTATCTATATTTAAAAAAATTAATTTTCTTTAGTTATCACTGCACTGTTAAATTTGATTACCGTATTACCGCAGTGATACCACGATTCATCTATGGCAATTATTACTTTAAGAATTTTCGAATCAAAGCGAAAAACTGTAATCGATCGTAATTTTTCCTCCGATAAGTGGACAGAATTCGGGCTATAGAGGGTTAACGCGTTAAACACCACGCTGATTTTGGTCGACTTTCCTTTGGGCTTTTTGCTGTGATAATGATTCAACAATATTTGGTCGCAAAATAATTAGGAATTTAAGAAGAAAATTGTAGAGGACTGGAAAGGAAAGTCGTATCTTTGTTTAACCCTCTATGGGACTGTGTGACTTAGAAGTTACAAACTGATGTATCTATATTTAAAAAAATTAATTTTCTTTAGTTATCACTGCACTGTTAAATTTGATTACCGTATTACCGCAGTGATATCACGATTTATCTACGGTAATTATTAGTTAAAACATTTTCAAATCAAAGCGAAGAACTGTAATCGATCGTAATTTTTTCTCCGATAAGCAGACAAAATTCGGGCTATAGAGGGTTAAAATAGACGCGTATGTTCCCTTGTTAGTTTAAGCAATAGAGAAGAATTGTACATTTTGTGAAGGCGGTGCGTAGAGAATCGGCCAAATGCGTCCACTTAGGACAGCACTCCCTTTTCTTTTCCTAGGACACCTTCTAGGAAAAACCCAGGGTTAAAACAGTCTGAGCAGGCACGTCGACCGGAGCAAGTCGAATAAAATATATTATGTACCGATAGTTTGTTTCTAATTTCTTCTCGCCTCGCCCGTCAGCCTTCCTTACATTACCTACGGCGAGATTTTTCACAGAGCTATACCACCGTACGACATGGCCTGACGCAGACTATACCCAGAAATGCTTTATACCACATAATTACATTATGACAAACACATGAATGAATAAATTATAGATTTCTTCAGAAATTTTGATTCAAAGAGCCTGAAAAATCATAATATCACACGAACGCGTATTGCATAAGAATGGTGTACACAACTCACGCTATAAAATTGATCGATCCGTACTGGAAATAGACAAATCACACGAAGTGTAATGAAACACGGTGTTCACTTCTTTAACATCGTACCTTTTGGAGGCATAAAATATTTTAAAGTTAAAAAAAGAATGTGAAGGAATATCAGCATGCAGTGTAAGGACGGTAACGTTGAAGGGAATAAACCAGTAATGAGATGGGAATACTTTTTATCCCACTGTGCCTAAAATACAGTCCCCTGCCATCGAATTAGGACCGCTATATATTTCCAGCATTTTTCACGTTTTCCGTGAAATTAAAAGGCCTGTTCACNCGTTAAGGATCGCTGCGATGCCGCTCGAAACGGTCGCGTTTTTCACGACCGCGAAATTCTTCGGGGGTCGCAAGACTCGCACCCTTGGGTTTTCGCAAGCGAGATCTTGGAGTAAGATTATCGATGGTAGATTGGTTGAATAGGGAAAAATGTGTAGCTTATGCGTGTATCGTGGGCGTACGAGAAGAATTATTTATGCGTGTGAAATTAAGTTTCGAAGCGTAAAATGTACATTGTTGTTATTATTTTTTTCTTTTTCTTTTTAGCTGTTAGATGTGATTGACGAGTATACTTGTAAATAAAATATTATTCTGTGTTTATGACGAGTATAATTGTTAGTTGCATCTAATTTGTTGAAGAAAAAGAGGAGAAATAATGAATGTTTTATGTTTGAGACTTCTTAGTTTTACAGAGTTTAATAATTATTTTTGTACGACTACGATATGAGCATGTACTATATATTTTTGACTATTGCAAACAATTATATTACAAGTCAATTATGTATAACTGGTTAAAGAAAAACATGGATAAATGTGTAATGAACATTTTACATTTCAGAACTTGATTTTATAGACTTAAATGATTATTTTTGTACGTCTACGATATTAGCACACGCTATATATTTTTCATTATTACAAAATGAACAGTACCATTTCTCTATGACGTGTATACTCGTTAATTATATCTAACCGGTTAAAAAAAAAAAAGAAAAGAAATAATGAACATTTTGCATTTCAGAACTTAATTTTACAAATTTAAATATTTATTTTTGTACGTCTACGATATTAGCGCACAAAATATATTTTTCATTATTACAAAATGAACAGTACCATTTCTCTATGACGTGTATACTCGTTAATTACATATAAGTCGTTAAAGAAAAACATAAATAAATATACAATGTATATTTTACATTTCGGAACTTAATTTTACAGACTTAAATTATTCTTCTTGTATGTCTACGATATTAGCACACAAAATGAACAATACCATTTCTTTATGACGAGTATACTCGTCACGCGGAAAAAGTAGTTACCATTTGCTATTTAAATCGCAATTTCAGCGAAAGCTAAGATACATTCGTAAATTCCAGGATGTCTAAAATATTTAAAGACCAAGACGAAATGAAACGAACAAATAAGAAAATATAAATAATTATTCTGCACATACCGTATACACTGTGAACAAAATAGTTACTTTCTCTCCTTTTTAAATGTATTCAATATGCGATGCGCCTTCCTTTACTCAATATCATTCCGCAACACCAGATTAAATTTCCAATTTAATTAATGTAAGTAATGTAAGTAACTCAAAATGATAGCAACTATCGCTTTTCTAATTACGATCAACTATTAAAAATTANAGCCATAGAAGTGAAATTTTCGTACGTGGTCCTAATTCGATGGCCAGGGACTGTACAGTGGCGTACCATTCGGAGAGACGACATCCACGAAAGTTACCATAGCGGCGTACAGTAGCTAAAAGGTTAAATTGGTGACTCGAAGATCGTGCATCCTCTGTGTCAGTATATAAAAAAAGATTTTTATCGATCTTTGTTCCAGGAGCGCTTGTAGAGAAGAAAATGAAATAAGTAAGACGTCGTTCGATAAAACGAAGCGTGTGTTCTGTTTCAGTTAAGAAATTGGTGTTGGATGCTAAATTCGATAGGATTAGAAGGAAATTTTGTTTTTTTTTTAATTGTGGTGGCTTTTCGAGGGAGAGAAATCTGGATTACTATGTTTATCCGATACGCGGAAAACGAAAATAGGTCGAAAGTTGTACGTCCCTCGTGACTTGGATCGTTTACCACTTTCGCGTGGATTTACTATTTCGCGTGGACATCGGTAATTAATGACAATAAATGGTTTCGGGTGAATAACGATCCTCGCGGTCGTGTTCACAGCCGGTTGGAGAATCCGCGTTGAACCAATTTTCGCGAGCTCGGTACGAATTTTTCCATCGAACGAAGATAAAAGTAATTCCGTGTATTTTGTGTTGTTACTTTGTATTCGAGTGGAACAGGCGAGCAACTTCAGGTTCTAAATTCAGTTTTATTTTCTGGATAAATCGAGAACTTTTGGCGCAACTTTTATATCTTGGAGAAGGGTGAACGAGGGGTGAAAAAAAAGTATAGAAGGGTAAATGAAATAAATTATCCGAAAGGAACTATTATCGAAGTGAAATTTATTTATTTCTTATTTTTATCATTATAGGGAAGGAATATTAACGGTGTTATTTTTAATTAGGGTAGACTGAGACGATTCGGGTTATTTATAAAAAAATAATAGTCAGAATTTAGAAAGTTAAGTTTTTAACTACCTATTTAATTTGAACATTAATAATAAAAATATTTCTTTAACTTAAAAATCTTTTTTTCGACTGGATTCTTATTTTCGTTCGATTCGCCTCGGTTTACTCTATGTATGAAGTTTTTAAAGTTTTTAAATTTTTAACTACCTATTTAATTTGAACATTAATAATAAAAATATTTTTTTAATTTAAAAATCTTTCTTTTACCGAATTCTTATTTTCGTTCGATTTAATTTGAATATTAATAATAAAAATATTTCTTTAACTTAAAAATCTTTCTTTTAACTGAATTCTTATTTTCGTTCGATTCGCCTCGGTTTACTCTATGTATGAAGTTTTTAAAGTTTTAAAATTTTTAACTACCTATTTAATTTGACAATTAGTAATAAAAATATTTCTTTAACTTGAAAATCTTTTTTTTAACTGAATTCTTATTTTCGTTCGATTCGTCTCGGTTTACTTTATGTATGAAAAATATTTTGGTCTTTCTAGATGTAAAATATTCATTTTTACTGTCGTACAAAATTTAAGTTTATTTTTTTTCTGTTTAAAGGAACATAGAACGGTGCAGTATTTGCAAATAATTGTCTTTTAATACTACATTTTTAATATCATATTTAAAGTACATAATTTGATTACTGTTCGTTACACGTGGACCATAGTCTATCGGTGTGACTCATAAAGAGGGAGTTGGAAGTGGCCGCCTCCGATTTTGACCTACTTTAAAGAATAGTGGAACACAATTTCCTTTTGTTTCGCGTAAAATAGTAGGCGTAGGTATTCAGTACTTTCAAAGGTGCATATAAACGATTAACATATAAATCATTTACACATTTCACCCATTCCTCGTTCCCGGAGGTTTCGAAACAGCTTGTTTAGTTTTACTTTCCAGCATGCACAAAATTTAAAATACAACTTATACATACGTGAATAACAAGTCTAATTTTTCGTTTTATTTCTAGATATTAACTCTTCGCGCTTTTATTTTAACACTTTGACGGCCGCACATTTTTCGCATCGCCTTCAGATTAGCGCCGGCAATATTTACACAACCGTTCCTGGCATAATTATTAATAAAAAAAAAGCGTTAAGATCACTGTTACGCTATTTTTAATATTTCTTTAAAAATAGCATCGGTATGCATACGAAAAGTGTATTAAATAAATCTCTGCTAATAGAAATCTATTAATTTGAAGTACACTGAACTAATGATATTACAAAAAATTTGTATTTCAACCTAACCCATCAAAATGAGCCGATCGATGTCCGTAAATCTACTGTTCACGATTGCCATCTATACATCGGGTCAGCTACTTCCCGGACTACCCTCGTATCTCCCGTTCTTCAACCCCAATCCACCTAATTACAAAAAGTCTCGTTTTCCCGAAAATTCGTCCACAACCCCGTATGATAATAGCCTCAACAGCTTCTCTCTACCCACCGAACATTCATATATACCTCGATCACAAATTTCCAACCTCGCAAAGCTCCACAGCCCGTCTCTCGATCGCGCGAGGAACAAGAGACCCGCATCCGACTCGCGTTTCCGCGGCGCGGAATTCGTATCAACGCCCTCGAGCTCGATGGTCCTCGATGTCTCAAAAAATTCGGAGCTTCGGGGGCTGCGATCTGGGAATAATGAACGGGGATGGCACGCGATCATCAATCCGTGAAACGAGTGGATTCGTTGCGGAGTTCGGTGCTCCGACGAGCAAGAAGCGCGTAGATGCGTGCAAGCGACTTGTCGGGGGTATTGCGGCAATAGTAAGAAGTGTGAGTGAGCGGCGAACACAAGGGTTGGTGGAGGAAGGGGATTTTGAGAGCGTGAGAGAGAGAGAGAGAGAAAGAGAGAGAGTGAAGGGAGGAGAAAAAAAGAAGGAAGCGAATATTTGAGAGGGGGGTATGCAGAAAGGCGGGAAGGAGAAGAGCGGAGGTGAATGCGAATGGGCAGCGCAGGGTGTGACGCGAATGAATGCGAACGGGCGCCATTTTGAAAGGGTACCGCTGGCGGACGAGGCGGCAGGAAAAGTGGATTGCAAAAATGTAGAAGCGTTAAGGATCGCTGCGATGCCGCTCGAAACGGTCGCGTTTTTCACGACCGCGAAATTCTTCGGGGGTCGCAAGACTCGCACCCTTGGGTTTTCGCAAGCGAGATCTTGGAGTAAGATTATCGATGGTAGATTGGTTGAATAGGGAAAAATGTGTAGCTTATGCGTGTATCGTGGGCGTACGAGAAGAATTATTTATGCGTGTGAAATTAAGTTTCGAAGCGTAAAATGTACATTGTTGTTATTATTTTTTTCTTTTTCTTTTTAGCTGTTAGATGTGATTGACGAGTATACTTGTAAATAAAATATTATTCTGTGTTTATGACGAGTATAATTGTTAGTTGCATCTAATTTGTTGAAGAAAAAGAGGAGAAATAATGAATGTTTTATGTTTGAGACTTCTTAGTTTTACAGAGTTTAATAATTATTTTTGTACGACTACGATATGAGCATGTACTATATATTTTTGACTATTGCAAACAATTATATTACAAGTCAATTATGTATAACTGGTTAAAGAAAAACATGGATAAATGTGTAATGAACATTTTACATTTCAGAACTTGATTTTATAGACTTAAATGATTATTTTTGTACGTCTACGATATTAGCACACGCTATATATTTTTCATTATTACAAAATGAACAGTACCATTTCTCTATGACGTGTATACTCGTTAATTATATCTAACCGGTTAAAAAAAAAAAAGAAAAGAAATAATGAACATTTTGCATTTCAGAACTTAATTTTACAAATTTAAATATTTATTTTTGTACGTCTACGATATTAGCGCACAAAATATATTTTTCATTATTACAAAATGAACAGTACCATTTCTCTATGACGTGTATACTCGTTAATTATATCTAACCGGTTAAAAAAAAAAAAGAAAAGAAATAATGAACATTTTGCATTTCAGAACTTAATTTTACAAATTTAAATATTTATTTTTGTACGTCTACGATATTAGCGCACAAAATATATTTTTCATTATTACAAAATGAACAGTACCATTTCTCTATGACGTGTATACTCGTTAATTACATATAAGTCGTTAAAGAAAAACATAAATAAATATACAATGTATATTTTACATTTCGGAACTTAATTTTACAGACTTAAATTATTCTTCTTGTATGTCTACGATATTAGCACACAAAATGAACAATACCATTTCTTTATGACGAGTATACTCGTCACGCGGAAAAAGTAGTTACCATTTGCTATTTAAATCGCAATTTCAGCGAAAGCTAAGATACATTCGTAAATTCCAGGATGTCTAAAATATTTAAAGACCAAGACGAAATGAAACGAACAAATAAGAAAATATAAATAATTATTCTGCACATACCGTATACACTGTGAACAAAATAGTTACTTTCTCTCCTTTTTAAATGTATTCAATATGCGATGCGCCTTCCTTTACTCAATATCATTCCGCAACACCAGATTAAATTTCCAATTTAATTAATGTAAGTAATGTAAGTAACTAAAAATGATAGCAACTATCGCTTTTCTAATTACGATCAACTATTAAAAATTGTAATCATTTTACAATCAAGTATTCAAATAGTTCCGATTCGACTGACGCGATAAATTTTAGAAATTAATTACTCGCACCGATCGATACCTTCCACTGCAATATATTATATTATTACACAAAAATATGGACTTTAATCGCAGTATTTAAATCTGCATAAATATTGCAGGATAAATACCGATAAATGTTATTACATAAGTTCAACAAGTACGAAGCAGGAAGATTAAATAAAATTACTCGTTCTTGCAACATCTAATTTTTATTCATGAGAAACAGTAATCCTGATTGCGTTAACTCTTCTTTTAAAAGTAATATTTAAACATTTCTACATACTTGTATAATCGTTACATTTTTTTTCCTATTTAATTAATTTATTTAAACTCGCAACCATCTCTGATTTCAAATATTCTGACGCCACAAAGTAAAATCGATACTTGCACTTCTAGAAAATTATTTTTCCACTTAGGTTCATCGAACGTGTAAAAAAACGATTAGTATCTCAGAATACTGCAAGAACCATGCGATTTCCAATTATTTATTCGCAATTATACACGATAATTTATCGTCAAACGTTAACGACCGAAAAAAAAAGGTGTCCATTTCAGAATCAGAAATTACTGTCACATCAGGCGTCATAATTTAGGCAGGAAACACAGAAAAATTGCGCACATTAGTATTCTGGGTTTAATGATGCGAGTGACAAGGTGAAAAAGTGGAAAAAGGTTCGTCGAGGTCGAGCGTTCATTACCGTCTCTTCCCTGTTTATTTTTCATCTGATTTGCAAATTTTTCTTGCAATTATATTCAACCAAGTAATTTTTAGTGAACCATTAAATCTCCCTGCTTTAATTACGCTCTGTGTAAACGAGCATAATCATTTCTACGACGTGGTGTTTTTATAAATTTTTAATATCTGTAACTTTGTAACAGATACTTATATAATACTAATAAATAAATTTTTTAGCGAAGTAGCTTGCGATATAACAGTTAATTTAACAAAGCTTCGAACGACACTTAATAATTTGTCGTGGCAAATATTTATCAGGTTGAAGCTGTCCTGCAATGTAAAATAACAAAATAACACAATTTTTACTTAAATCTTTTCAAAACTTTACACCATCTCATACTTTCTCATCACTATTACAAAATTTTAATTCATGAAAATACAGTAAACATAGCGATCAATTTTTCAACGGCATCGAATTTTCCTGAAAAATTAAGTTCGTTCCTTCATTTATCATTAAATTCTAAATTTATTCAATCATATGTTTCACAAAACATAGCGTAGCTCGAGCTACCCGTACTCAAAGTTTAAAATAGTAACTCAATTTAGAACCATGAAAAGTTTTTCAAGTTTAATGAACCAATTCCAAACGTAGATTCTCAACGAGTGAATTTATTCTCAGGTATCGAAGCTTAGGCGCTTGAGATATCGTTGGATAAAAATTGACGAGTCGCGGTCATGGTTGAGACAGATAACCATAAAATTGACTTACCCTGGGGACGTTAGTATTTGCATTTATCGCGAACTTCGAACCCGATACATTTCCATGAAACATCACAATTGTCGTTTCTTTCAGAATCTACGAGCGATCTCGTCACAGCGGCGAAGAGCGCGCTCTTAACCCTCTATAATCTACTGTAACATACAGGTAACACTTCAACGTATTTATTCTTGTTTCCAGTTTTGATTTGATGCGTTTTCTTTCCTCGGAATGCGCAAGTAGTCGCCATTTTTTCCGCAGCTTAAGATATCCGTGTGGGCGCTCGCTGTGGTCTTGTGTTTGTACTTATTCTTCTTCTTCCGTTTCTTTTCTTCTAGATGATTGCGATGCAGGTATGATTCTTGTGTGTCTTTAAACTTGTTTTTTTTTCTTTTCTTGTTTTTTTTTCTCTCTTCTGTTGAACGTAAGTAGTTCTGTCCGAACGATTTAGAAATCTAGAAATTTGTTCGGACTTGTCTCTTGTTTGCAGCTGGCTGCAGCTCTACTTATGCTTTTAGTTGGCGATCGATTTAAGTTGAATAAATATTGATAGCTATTAAGATACGTGGTTTATTAAATATTTTTTTTTTTTTTAGAAAAATATTTAGCATCGAGAAATTAATCTTTCTTCGTTAGAAATTTTTAACTGGTCTGAGGATTTTTTTAAATAAAGAGTAATTGTTTCGGTTTCATGTAACGAACATTGCGTGATTAATTAATGTTTATATAAAATGGTAATTATTAGTTTAAACGATGAAACGATATTTTTTGACGGTAGGTATTATTCTTTGAAATATTTGCACAGATATTTGAGCTTTTTAGGTTTTTGTTTATCTTGTAATTTTTTTGAACAATTATGTGGAGTTTATTGTATTATTATTAAGTTCCGATGTTACTTTCGTTTATTGTTATATTTTTCGCACAACTGTGTCAAACACGGCCAAGTTGTTAGAGTTTGAAATCGAAACGTCAGATAAGATTACAGTACACGATCGTGAAGTTTCCTTTCGTAGATGTTGCATAAAGATTTTATCACGGTTAATTTATGCTCGAAACTTTTCAATTTCGCCGCATTTAAACCGTGTTAGTCGCTTAGGATCTGTGCGACTCGAAATAAAGTTTCATAGCCGTTGCAGTTGCTGAAAATAGCAGGGTTAAGAAACGGCACAGGTACATGCAAATCCTATTTTTTCAGTCGTTCAATATGTTGCAGATATTATTTTTCGTCGGAGGTGTAATTTTGTGCGGTTAAAGTAGAACAGAATAAAACGAAATAATAGTGCAGAACAACAGAAATTCATTGTTACAACGAATAAATCGAACTAATCTCATAAATATTATAGATTTATATTTTAAAGAATATTTAAGACAATTGGGTTTTGTAATAAGAACTCTAGGTTTAGTTTTATTAATTTTATATTTATTTCATTTTACATTTATTAACCCTCTATGGCGCCGTGTGACTTAAAAGTTACAAACTAATGTATCTATATTTAAAAAAATTTATTTTATTTAGTTACCACTGTACTATTAAATTTTGTTACTGTGTTACTCTAATTATACCACGATCTATCTACAACAATTATTAGTTTAAAAATTTTCAAATCAAAGTGAAAAACTGTAATTAATCGTAATTTTTTCTCTGATAAGCAGACAAAATTCGGGCTATAGAAGGTTAAATTATTTAGATATCACTGTACTATTAAATTTTATTACTGTATTACGGTAATTATAACACGATCCATCTACAACAATTATTAGTTTAAAAATTTTGTAAATCAAAGTAAAAGACTGTAATCAATCGTAATTTTTTTTTCTGATAAGCAGACAAAATTCGGGCTATAGAAGGTTAAATTATTTAGTTATCACTGTACTATTAAATTTTATTACTGTATTACGGTAATTATAACACGATCCATCTACAACAATTATTAGTTTAAAAATTTTGTAAATCAAAGTAAAAGACTGTAATCAATCGTAATTTTTTCTCTAATAAATAGACAAAATTCGGGCCATAGAGGGTTAATTATACCTAAAATTTGACTCTTTCTAACGATTTGCAACAAAAATATGAGGCTCGAACAAATCACGCAGATATCAGGGCAATCGGAGAAAATATCGTACAAAGATCGCGTACAAATATTTGAACGTCTCGGAGAAAATCCAGCATAATTTCGCGGAAGGAGGATGCGAGACATTTGCGCAAATAGCGGAGCACGGATAAAGAAAGAACGAGAAAGCACGATAGAGAGAACAGGGATGATTCTGCGTGTCTAGTTGCTATTCGAGGCGGCTCGCGCGAAAGACGACGACGAGGAGAACTAAAAATGGCGAGAAACGTAAACGCGGCGGCGATACAAATGCTAAGAGGCCCCGATTTGCATAATGAGCAATATAATTAGCGCGTGTCGCTGAATACGCTAAGATGACCGGCATAGGTGGGAAGATGCTACTATTTGCCTCGCCGAAACTCTTGGCGTTTTTCCTTCGAACGAGTTAAGCGTCGTTTTCTCGACGAAAGGGGAAGTTCGGACGACTGAATTCTCTCTTGGAACATATTTTACAGACTCGTTAGAAAGCGCTCTTAGTAGGAATTACACGTGTAGCTAGGAAGGAAGGGATTAGGCAAGGAATTACTCGTTTCTTGCAAGTGTGCATTAATTTGTTGTTGTATGAATTTTTTTTTTTTTTTTTNATAAGCAGACAAAATTCGGGCTATAGAAGGTTAAATTATTTAGTTATCACTGTACTATTAAATTTTATTACTGTATTACGGTAATTATAACACGATCCATCTACAACAATTATTAGTTTAAAAATTTTGTAAATCAAAGTAAAAGACTGTAATCAATCGTAATTTTTTCTCTAATAAATAGACAAAATTCGGGCCATAGAGGGTTAATTATACCTAAAATTTGACTCTTTCTAACGATTTGCAACAAAAATATGAGGCTCGAACAAATCACGCAGATATCAGGGCAATCGGAGAAAATATCGTACAAAGATCGCGTACAAATATTTGAACGTCTCGGAGAAAATCCAGCATAATTTCGCGGAAGGAGGATGCGAGACATTTGCGCAAATAGCGGAGCACGGATAAAGAAAGAACGAGAAAGCACGATAGAGAGAACAGGGATGATTCTGCGTGTCTAGTTGCTATTCGAGGCGGCTCGCGCGAAAGACGACGACGAGGAGAACTAAAAATGGCGAGAAACGTAAACGCGGCGGCGATACAAATGCTAAGAGGCCCCGATTTGCATAATGAGCAATATAATTAGCGCGTGTCGCTGAATACGCTAAGATGACCGGCATAGGTGGGAAGATGCTACTATTTGCCTCGCCGAAACTCTTGGCGTTTTTCCTTCGAACGAGTTAAGCGTCGTTTTCTCGACGAAAGGGGAAGTTCGGACGACTGAATTCTCTCTTGGAACATATTTTACAGACTCGTTAGAAAGCGCTCTTAGTAGGAATTACACGTGTAGCTAGGAAGGAAGGGATTAGGCAAGGAATTACTCGTTTCTTGCAAGTGTGCATTAATTTGTTGTTGTATGAATTTTTTTTTTTTTTTTTTTGAGGACTGTTTAGGGTGCAGGGTGGTAAATTTTAATTGTGAACATGATTTTTTAATGATTTACGATAATTTGATGATAGGAAATTATTAGTAAAAAAATTTATGTGTTCAGTAGAGAAGGTAGAAGTTGTATGAATTTTTTTGGGACTGTTTAGGGCGTAGGGTGATCAATTTTAATTGCACACATGATTTTTTAAATTAATAGAAGAAAATTATTAGGAAAACAAATTTATATTTGTTCAGTAGACAACGTGGAAGTCGTATGAATTTTTTAGGGACTGTATAGGACGTAGAGCGATTAATTTTAGCTGTGGACATGTTTTTTTAATCATTTATAATAATTTGATAGGAGGAAATTATTGATAAAAAAATTTATGTGTTTAGTAGAGAAGGTAGAAGTCGTATGAATTTTTTTGGGACTGTTTAGGGCGTAGGGTGACCAATTTTAACTGCGCACAAGATTTTTTAAGTTAATAGAAGAAAATTATTATTATATAAAAAATTATTAATATATAACGTAGAAGTCGTATGAATTTTTTGGGGACCACGTAGGGCATAGGGTGATGAATTTTAAT
>SMSQ01010966.1:0-20572 GCA_019453375.1 Ctenoplectra terminalis | reverse complement strand
AACCACGGTGCCTTTCGGGAAATTTTCCATGATTTTCTATTAAAACTGTACATAAATCTTTGTCTCAGTTGCATTACATACTATTTTACATATCTTCCACTTCGATCTCTTCGATAGAAATAAGTACACTTTAATCGTGATTAGTTCTAGCGTTAAATAAATTTACACTCACTGATCGTCACTGTGCAGAACAAATTTTCAAGACATTTTTAATCTTCCGCCACCGAAGATTACCAGTCTAGTTGTCCGAATCTTGAATTGGCGCCGATTAATCCGTATCGCGGGGTTAGTAATCGTCCAAGTCGCGCGTATTTTATTATCACCGATTACCTTGATAATTTCTAAAAATGACGCTTCGAGTTCATCGATAACACGCGAAATTCGATTGGTAAGCAGAAAAAGAGCGTTCGATATTCGATATCGATGTTGACTGCGCAGATAAATACATTGTTCAACGAATTCCGTTCGGTTGTGATTGACAAATCGGGATGAATTAGAATCGGGTCGAATTGGTGCAGAAAATTTGACGAAACTCTCTGTCGACGCGTCGATTCTTCCTTCCTGTGGTCGGATAAACAATTAAAAATCGCGATCGCGTGGATGCAATTACATCTCGTTCGCTGGTTGTCCGTGTCAATACGCGGAAGTATCACCTAGGAGCTGTTCTCCAGTCGATACCCACGATGTATCAATTTTTACGGTGTCGCCTGTTAGTTTCTTTTCGTTTCTTCTCGTGCTTCGACGACGATTCGCGTTGATCTTACCCATTTCGTTAAATTACGCGTCCATATCCCTCGTTTATCGTCGTATAAAGGACGGTTTCCATCGACTCGACTGTTCTGCATGCCCAATAAGCAAGGATTCCGAGGATCAACGAGGAAGAAACGATGCGAGTCACGTACGGGACTTTTGGTACGTTAGACAGCGAATTGCTTTGGGATTTTATTGGTAAAGTAGACACGTGATAAAAAAAAAACGAAGCAATATCAGAGCTTATGACCAGACGGTGGATTTTTAGACATTCGTAGGAAATTTAAAGCCGTACAATTGAGCGGAAAGCACGAAATGTCCAATTTATAGCAGAATCAATAATTTTTTTTCTTTTTTTTCTTCCTTCTTCTTTTCTTTCTTCCTTTTTCTGTTTTTTCTTCTTTATTCGTGTTTTAGAAGGTTGCAAAGTTTTGTAAAGTTTAGAGATTTTAGAAAGAAAAAAGATTAAGTTTGGATTAGAAAATTAATTTAACATTCTACCATCGGTTTGAAGTTACTTTCTACGTTAACGGATAAAAGTTTACGCGTCTTTTCCCGCGACTTCTCGCCGACAGCAGCCGAGACGAGGATTTTCTCTCAAGGCTTCGCGTGATTGACGCTTCGAGTAGCTCCGCTGTCAGCCGGAGAATTAACATGAAATATTCACCGGTGAAACCAATGTTAGAACGCAGAGACCGTGATTATTTATGTGCAAAAACTGCGACTCGCTTTCGATGTCTTTTCCTCCGTTCATTTTTCTCCTTTCCTACCCTCATGTTCATATTCAAGTCCTTTCTATTTTTCTTACTGTTGAAAGGAAAAAGAAATGAACGCTTGTAGACATTAACAGAGACATAAATCAAGATACTAATCAGAACTACCAAACAGTGGAAATAACCGATTCGTAATTTCAAGTAGAAATTTTATAAATTTATCGTGGCACATTTTTCAGAATTTTCAACAATTTTCAACAATTTTCAATAACTTTCATCAATTTTCTGTTTGTCTCCATTATGTATCTCTTCGCGTATCCTCCATTTTGCTTTCTTTCGTACAAACAAATATTAGGTTGTCCCAAAAGTTTCTTTCGTTTTATTAATAAGTAATGGATACATAATATTTTATGTTTTACCATATATATTTATTTTATACAGGATTCATTTTGCGCTATTTTCCCCTCCATATCTCGTTTAACAAATAAGGTTGAATGTTTATTTAAACATCGCGAGACGAAAGCATTGCGTGTAGATAACCGAAGAAACTTTTGGGACAGCCTAAAATATTTCAACGAATTAAACAAATTTTCTCAACCTTCGTTATAAAACAAAAAAAAAGGAATATAATATTTTGATTTCTCCTTTAAATGTCGCGTAGATATTTATTCCAAAACCCAAAGCTGCATTCTCCTCAATTTCCGACGTAAAATAAAAAAAAAAAAATTGCCCAACAGCCTAATAAGAAATTTACTCGTTTCCAAAAATCAACACAGAAAACCGAATAATGGAAAGGCGAAGTGAAGGCCGGTCAGTTCCTATGTGACACTGGCTCGTGATCTTTCTCGGTCATTAGGCAATTTGGGAATTCGTGAAATCTGGCGTTTAAATTAGCGATCTAAACGATCGACAAGGATAGTCGGATCAAGAACAGGTTGGTCACCTTCGAATATATTCGTCAGGTGATAGAAAGGTGTGTGTCGCCGTTCGCGATTGGTTAATCGGTGCCGATTCGAGAGAAAGAGCGGTGCCAGAGGCGCACCATTTTTCCCATTTATCCACGAAAATTTCGATTCAATTTTTCCGATTTATCCACGAGGATCTCGATTCAATTTTTCCGATTTATTCACGAAGATTTCGATTCAATTTTTCCGATTTATCCGCGAAGATTTCGATTCAATTTTTCCGATTTATCCACGAGGATCTCGATTCAATTTTTCCGATTTATCCACGAGAACCTGGATTCGCGAGTGGTTCGATGAATCTGTTGTTCCAGAAGTGTGTGTCCATCGATGCATCGATGATCGTGAACGAACCTCGAGTGTGGCTCGATCGATGAGGATTATGTGAATTGATCTACCGTGTACGTTCTTTGAATTAAATTTCTTTAAAATTCATTTTTCAACCTTATCTCGTTGTCGTTTAACCTATGCCATTGGGTTAACTTAAGTGAACAAAAAAAAAATATTAAGCGTTTATTAAGTAACAGAATTTTATTTTATTTTTTTCTTTAAACGAGCAAGTAGTTAACGAACAAAATTACCGCGTATCGTTTGGAGTTCTCTCGCAAGCAAACAGTCGACGTGATGACGGACCGAGGAATTAAGTTGATTTATGGTTCTTTGGTGAAAATTAATTTATAGTGCAGATAACGTGTTTCGTAATTTTTTGTTTTGTTAGAATGTACTTTTGTTTGAATGTTTTGGATCATTCACAGTGATTTTTTATTTTAATACGTTTCTTTTCAACGCGTTTACCGCACGGGAGAGTGTCGAAGATTTTTTAAATGAAAGAAACGGAGAGATTCTTGTCTTCGCGATGGAAATATGATCGATGGTACCGCTTTAGAATTATACACCGAAGCTTGTTTTTATTTTTTTTCTTTTATCATGTCCACGTAAGTGATTTATGAAAGGCAGCTATAAATAACGGAACGAAACAATTCGCTCCCTTGTTGTTAATTTCATCATCGATTGTTCGGGGAGAAAACTGGAACGCTGTAAAAATGATCGTTTTGCGGAAAGATAATTCATTCTTATGTAACTTTCTTCATATTGCTCTGAGAAAGTATCGGAATATTTTTATTTGATTACTTCACAAAAGACTTCGCTCTCTTTTTTTTTATCGTTCGGAGAAATTGAAACTATCTATCGAACTTGCAAGCTCGCAGCGTTCTTGATAAACGATTACGAAATTTCTGGAATCCAGCGAATAAACGACATTATAAACGCTGACCAGGTGATAGAAAGGCGTGTATTTACATTCGTGGCCACTATTGGTCAATTCCACACCGGCGAAGGAGTGTATTTCCATAAAAAAGAAAAAAAAAAATATCAATGACGCGTTCAGCTGGTAAAAGTTGCGTTTCTCGCGCCATTGTCTCGCAGAACGATTTTGCCCGGTGACAATTCACATTTCGAGAATAATAATCTGATAATTATGCAAATGAAACGCCAACCTCGAGTCTCTGCGTTACAATTTTTTGAAGACATAATATTCTTAACTTTTTTGTTTTTTTCGCTTCTTCGATCAGCTTTCTTTAATTTTTATACAATCGCAAAGAGACGCGATGATGGAAAGAAAACTATGAGTCAAACTGGTATTCAACTTTTATTTTTTCCTGCTGCGTTTGTTTTCCGTATCGCGTATCTCGTGCTGAATAAACTCTTGCGATTCGTAAGTTGGAAAAAAAAAAAAAAAGAAAAAGAAAGAAGAAGAAACGAGTGTACTTTTTTTTCTGTTTCCGCAATACGGACCCCACTCGCACCCAGAAGTGCCTTGGACTTGAAAGATCGAAGAAGGACGCGTTTTATCACACGTGAATATATTTACATTAGTTTGGTTATCACCGAATCACCGAAACCGAATGGTTGAAATGTTTCTTTTTACAGAGAACGATAACGGGTTATCCACCGATAACCTTTAATTGTAATTGGAAAAAACCTCTCGATTAATAAGGAGAAAAAAGAATCTTAAAGAGATCGATACTTGTTACGTGATTTGCGCAAAATAAATTGGACATAGGGTAGCAATTGAAAAAAAAAAAAATAAAAAAAAAAAAAAAAAAAAAAAAAAAAAAAAGAGAGAGAAAAAGAATTGTGACTTTTACGACACGTTGACGAAATATTTTGATCTCTCTTCCAAATGTCGCGCAGATATTTATTTTAAAACCCAAGGCCGCGTTCTCCACAATTTTTACAGCTGCAAACAAATACTCGATTCATTTATTTCCAACTGTATCGTTCGTATTTTTCCGCGCGAGAAGTCCGGAGATAAATTGGCCAGCTTTGTTACAAAGTGAACGCCAACGTATCGTTTCTTACCGGGATGCATTATTCAAGGGAAACGAAACGATGGAAATTTCTCTGATAAAAGTGGAGCAGAGCGGAAGTAATCAGTGACTTTGGTTTTCTTTCTTTTTTTTTCTTTTTTTTTTTTAAACACGCTTTTACGTAACAGAACCAACGAAGGAGGATAAGAAATGGTGGCCTTGGATCTGGTACATCCTACGGTGGTTGTTTTATACCATAAAGCTTGATCAACAGGTGGTGTTTTCGATTCCGAAGTGATGGCCGAAGGAAAATGTAAAAGCAACTTGGGTTGCGTTGAATAATTCATGCGCGAGTAGAATAAGGAAATTTTATAAACTACCTGTGTTTCTATTAATAGTACATCTGAACTATTTAATACAAACAATTGAAAGTTACTGCGCAAAAATTGTTAAATAAAATTCCAAAATGAACTTGCAATAGATGATGAATGAGAAATGTACAGTTTCGGTTCGAAACATTGGGAAATAGAAAGAAGTAGAGTAATATAGTTCCTGTGGAAATAATCGCTCGTCTTAGACCGTCAAGGACGCGCCCCCCACTCCCACAATTAGCGTTTCCAGCCTCGCGTTATAGTTTACTGGCTAAAAATTAGAGAAAAAAAATAAGAGAAAATGATGCAATGTAAAACAAATACAATAATAGAATGATAAAATGCGTTTTCTGGCTAAAAATTAGGGAAAAAAAATAAGAGAAAATGATGCAATGTAAAACAAATACAATAATTGAATGATAAAATTCGTTTTCTCTTCTTTCGAAATATACAATATAGTTACAATATAGAATTATAAATATAGTTAACTGTTAAGAATGCGCGGAGGAATTTGCCAACGCTTCAGGTTATCGAATGATCGAGGAACCAAATTTAAAGTGGAATTATCACATGTTACGTCAGACGATTCCATTTTTATTTTTACTAGACCTTGTTTCCATCTTATCCGTCTTATGTATGCAGACGTTTTATCAAGTGTTTTCAATTATGTATTTAAGTTTGACGAGCAAGCGTGAACAAGTAGTTCGTGGTTACATATAAAAATCGAAGCGCAACAATTTCTTTGCAAGCATAATTAATTCGTTTTCATCGATTCTGTTGCAGAGAGGATGTCGAAGTCGGGAAGCATCAAGGATGGCGAGAAAGGGCCGTACGATCCGGTTCCTACCGCCGACAAAGCCAACGAGGAGATCAAACTCGAGGCGAAGATGTCCCTGATGAACGGTATCACCGTGATCGTCGGCTCTATTATTGGTTCTGGCATATTCGTTAGCCCGACCGGTGTTCTCAAGTACACGGGAAGCGTGAACGCGAGTCTTCTGGTATGGACAGCTTCCGGTATCTTCTCCACGGTGAGTTCGTCGCTTCGTTTTTTTAATCGAAATCTCGGTTCCCAAAAATTTGTTCACTCGATGAATAATGTAAAAGTTTTGAATTATTTTTTTACTTGGACCACTGTGGTTAGAATGTTCGTAAAAAATGGCGTCCTTTTTAATACATTGACGACCGCTGTCACGTGCGTGTGACTTTGTATTTTCTGACTGAGCTATTTTCTGGAAATGGTTTCTTGCCGCCATTTCGATATTTGTATATTCATGCATAGCGATGCTATTTTTAAAGAGATATTAAAAATAGCGTAAGATCTTAACGCTTTTTTTTATTAATAATTACGCTAGGAACGATCGTGTAAATATTCCCGGCGCTAATCTAACGGCGATGCGAAAAATGTGCGGCCGTCAAAGTGTTAATCTTAAATCTAGACTTAAGCGTTTAATTCTTTAATTACAATTTTATATTCTTATGAGAGAAAAAATTAGAAAATACAGGTTTTTATTTTAATTTAAAATATAGAAACTATTATTACGGATTGTTATAAATAACTTTGCTGATAATATAATAGTATAATTATAGTACAATTATAGTACAAATATATTAGTATATTAGTATTATAGTACAATTTAAAAAATATAGACAAATGAGTGAATAATGAGATAAAGTTTGTTATACGTAAAAAGTTGTATTAAAGAATTATTTTTAAGTGCCTGTCCTACGCTTTACAATTTCTGTAAATCTTTACCAGTCGACGATCTGTTAAATAATTGTTCCAATAAATGAATCATCCTCAAAATATTCTCCGTGTTAATTCATCGTGCAATTGACACATTTTTAAACGTTTGTTTACCGATTGCACGACAGGTAGGCGCATACTGTTACGCGGAGCTTGGCTGCATGATCAGAAAGTCGGGCGCTGATTACGCGTATATCATGGAGACCTTCGGACCTTTCCTGGCGTTCATCAGGCTCTGGGTTGAGTGCATGATAGTGCGGCCTTGCAGCCAGGCCATCGTGGCCTTGACTTTCAGCGTTTACATGCTGAAGTTGGTATTCCCAGACTGCACGCCGCCTGACGACGCGACGAGAATACTGGCAGCATGCTGTATTTGTAAGTAATTTAATTTCTTTTTTAATCTTTTTGATTTTTTTTTCTTTTTCTTTTTTTTTTTTTTTGAGATATTAAAAACAAGAATTCTTTTATCAGAATTTTATAATAGAACGATTAAAAAATGCAGAAAATAGTAATTTCACTAGTTATGGAGCAGTTTTTAAAAAGTTTAACGATTTGTATGAGAAAGAAAGAATGGATAAATGGTGGAACGTATCGTAGATCGACAAATAGAGACCGAGTTTGTTTATTCTCACGGAAATTAAGGTCTCAAACAAGCGTCGTTTAATCGATGTTATTCGTCCCATCAGAAGACCCCCTTAAGAACGGTTTTGATTGGACCTCGGATTTTCTGATCGTTCCAAGAACACCATAGAAATGTCCTCCGCAATTGGATGCTCGTTCCATCGTCATTCACCACTGCTAGTCTCGACTAATTGAATTACTTTCTCTATACTTTATCGTTATTCATCTTGTTAGGCGGCTCTTGACTCGGTTCCCTTTGACCGGCCTCGTTCCAACTAATTTTACCGAACAATCCTTGATTTTTACAGGAACTTAAGTGTAAGTAGGTAGCTAGGTGATGCGCCGATCTTCTTTTCGTAGGACCAGAACTCGGTCTTAAAGGAGAGATATTAAAAACTGTCGTAAAGCTATCATAATATAGATAAAAAAAATGTTTTACCTATTTTTTGAGGGTAGTAGGGATAAGAAAAAAATTCGGTAGGAATAATAGTGACGCTAGAAATATTATAAATATTGGAAATATTGGAAATATTATAAATATTGAAAATAGTAGAAATATTAGAAATAGAAATATTGGAAATATTATAAATATTGAAAATATTAGAAATATTGGAAATAATATAAATATTATAAATATCGGAAATATTAGAAATATTGAAAATATTGAAAATACTGAAAATATTGAAAATATTGGAAATATTGGAAATATTGGAAATATTAGAAATATTAGAAATCAAAAGGAATTCAATTAAAAAATAATTGTAGTCAAACTCAACATTAATATTATAAATATTAGAAATCGAAAAGAATTCAATTTAAAAATAATTATAATCAAACTTACCACTAATATTAGAAATATTAAGAACACGAGAGAAATAAAATAAAAACATCAAGAGTACCCGAAACACGAACAATATAAACAATATTTTTCAACAATTTTATTTCCTGGAAAATATTTTTTAAAACCCTGTAGGAACCTCGATGATTTATAGAAAATTCCGAAGAAAGTCAAGGCAAAGACTCACACAAGATCTCTTCGTTCGAAACGTTCTCCAGGGATCGAGATACCTTGGAAATACTCTCGATCCCCTTCGGAATCCTTTTGTTCACAGAGATGGCCAATACTCTAATGGTCCAAGGAATTGCATCCTCGCCTCGTCGTTCGGCCATTTTTTTTCTCCCAGAGAAAACCCGGCTACCCGTTCTCCATTGTCGTTCCGTCCTTCATAAAGCTTTCCAAGTTAATACCGCGTCTCGTTGCACGAACAATTTGTAATTCTCTCAATAATTCTAGCCTTCGAGTCGCTTGGCTTCATGTTTTTCCTCCGATAGTGGAGGATCTTCCACGTTGCGCATCAAACATCGTTCCTTCGTATTTAAATGGTCCCTCTAGGGGAATCTTGGTCTCTTTCCTCGAGCATAAATTAATGCGGACTCAAATCCGATGTATAAAGCAGCGGACTTAATTTTTTTTTTTTCAATTACAATTTAATTGATCATTAGCGTGTAGATTTTTCTGCTTCAAGAAGATTTTCGTTAAAGCATCGAGAATTTTTATGAAATTCTTCCACGTATTAACTCTTTGGGGCACGCTGGGATTAACGCCGATTTTGGTCGACTTTCCGTTAGACTGTTTGGTACGATACTAATTAAAAAACATTTGGTCGCAAAATAGTGAGGAATTTAAGAAGAAAAATGTAGAGGCCTGCAAAGGAGAGCCGTATCTTTGTTCAATGTGATTTAATAGAACCTGTTAATGAATTATAAGGTATTACTTTTTGAAATTTATACTGTCAGTTCTCAGAAACTAACGACGCCTAAACCAAAATTTCAGCGTCGGTCCGCAGGGACCGGCGTGGCGCTTAACGTGTTAAAAGTGTCCCACCTTTTTGATACACCGTAATGCATGGTGGGACATTTTTAGTCCCACCTCGACTTAGGAAAAAGTATGTGCTTCAATAAATACCATTCATGTACCCACGTGACACGATAAGACTATTTGAGTCCCACCCTGTAACAACAAATTCAATTAAATTATTATTATTTTTTTATATTTTTACATTGTGTGATTCTTTCATTTATAAAAATAATACCAATTTTGTTTCGTTTATAACGCAATAAAATTTCTGTGCAACACGGGTCTATTTTATTATTCGAAATCCTGTGCCGCAAAGAGTTAAAATAAATTAGAATTTATTTAACGTTGACCATCGGAGGGTTACGTCGCTGATTAATCGGTTGATCGACGAAGAAACGATTTGAGCTGGAATTCGCGACGATCCTAATAGCAGCCTTCGAGCCACCGTTTCCAGCGGAGCAACTATAAGTAATAACAACATAAAACATAATGTTGCTCACCGGTATCGGCAACTACGCAAGAGCATTCCGTCAACATTGTTCGCTTTTTCTCCAATCAAGATCGAGTAAAAATGATCTCAGTCGATCTTGCGGAGAAATCGGTTTCCAGAATTTTCCTAGGCGGAATTTCCGTATTTAATGCCGTGACTCAATCGTTTCTGATGAATTATAGCAGGAAATAATTTTATACACCGTACGTTGGTACAATTTCACGGACAGCGTGACAAATTTGCACGCTGAATTAACTTCTTTTATTTTGAATATCAATTTTTTAAGATTAATCGAACGTAAAGATTTATTTTAACTTGAGACAATTATTAAGTTGTCCGGAAAGTTCCTTCCGTTATCTTCACGCAATACTTTCGTCTAGCAATGTTCAAATAAACATTCAGCCTTATTTGTTAAACGAGAGATGGGGGGAAAAATAGCGCAAAATGAATCCTGTGTAAAATAATAATATATCGTAAGATATAAAATATTAGAAATCGAAAGGAATTCAATTAAAAAATAATTATAGTCAAACTTAATATTAACTTAACACTAATATTAGAAATATTAAGAACACGAGAGAACGATACGAACAAAAGGAACGCTATAAATACTAGGAAAATAAAAATAATAACAATACTAAAAACATCAAGAGTACCAGAAACACGAACAATGTAAAGAATATTTTTCAACAATTTTATTTCCTGGAAAATATTTTTTAAAACCCTGTAGGAACCTCGATGGTTTGGAGAAAATTCCGAAGTAAGTCAAAACAAAGACTCACACAAGATCTCTTCGTTCGAAATTATTAATAAAACGAAAACTTTTGGAACAATCTAATATCTTTAGCTAAACGCTACAAGCAACGTTTCAGAATGTTTAAAAATATTCAAATAAAACGCAACACAGCGGATAATTAAGCGCTTCAATCGAGACATCTTGCGCATAAGTTCTCGAATACACGAAGAAGCTGATATTACAGTTATAAATTCATCAGAAATTTTTCTAACTTCCTATCAAACCACTCTTTACTAGTCTTCTATCTTCCCAAGACCTCTATCATCTTCGCTGCACGGAACAACTTAGGTAACGCTGTATATGAAATAACCAACTGCTAACCAACATTCCATTCCGTTCCTCTGCGACAAAAAAAAAAAAAAAAAAAGAAAAAAAGAAACTTATCCCGATGGATCCGGCAGCAAGAGCGGAAAAAGCGTATTTTTAGGGAATCCAACGAGGGGAATACCACAGAGAAGATATCGAGTTCCTGTGGTCACCGGTGTTCTTCCGTCATCCAAACCTCTGCGTTATAATATCGTTTTACAAAATGGCTAACGTAACACGTGCCCGCAGAAATATTTTCTTTCTTCCTCTTCTTTTTCTTTCCCTTCTTTTTATGCGAGCAAAGCGTATCAAAAAACTGCACTCGATTGCATTGGAGCGAAAAATATACGGTGCTTTGTTGGCGGAACGTGCTTCACACTTCTTGCACAACGAAAGGTATGCGAATCGAGGCTTCGATTGTCGACGTTTCGCAATGTTATCTGTTGGAATATGTACTGCTTGATTTTTTGCATGATCGGGGTAATAAGTGGCAATTTGTGGGAATATCGGAGAGGGAATTAGCGTTGGATTAATTATGCTGGAATTCTAATTGGATTTTGTCGTTATTTAATAGCGCTCGGAATATAATTCGAAAGGATTTTTTTTTATTTTTCTCGGAGGTTTTAAGAAAAATTGTTACCTTTTTAAGTATTCGTTTTTATTATTTCTTTTTAATATTATTAATCGTTATATTTTTTAAAGATATTTATTTAAGACTAGAATTACCAGTCAAAATGACTTGTTCGTAATTTTTAATAGAAATTTTATAAATTTACAGTAGCGCATTGTTAGGGATTTTCTATAATTTTTTGCACAAAATATGCAGAAAGAATTGCTACCTTTGTTATAAGTATTTTTTCAACCACTCATCATTTTGGTTTCTTTGAGACAAATGAGTCTATTTCAACCGTCGGTAGTTCTAGTGTTAAGGAAAAGGAAAATGAAAATTCGTTTGTCAACCCTTACACTACGGCGCTTCAAAGACCGAATGTGTTATTGATACACAGATCAATAAAGATTTTATTAACGTAACACAACTATGGATATTAAAATGTAGATATAAAATAAAATAAAATAAAATAAAATTAAATTAAATTAAAATGCTACAGAAAATTTGCATGCACAATTTTAACAAATTATTGCTACATCTCTGAGTGTTTATATATACGTCTTTCGTAGCGACAGAGTTAAAGATCGCTTTGTTGTATGTTTGTAACAAAATAAAACATTTTTTGACGAAGAAGATGAAGAAGTTAAAAACACGAGGTTAAAACATTTTTCGCATTGCGTCAATTAATACTCCAATTCTTCTAAACCCACCATACGTAACAATTTCAAGCTCCGAATTGTTAATAAAAATTGAATCAATTTATCAGCGATCACAATAAGCGTCGATCTCGTCTGCAACCAATCGAACAAAATTTCCAAAACGATAAAAACAATACCGTCGTCCACTCTTCGCTTATTCAAGGAATTATTCACAACCAAAGATGCTCGTCGATAATCGTTTAATCCTATTCGAAATCCAATCTTCTTACGTCTTTTTTCGTCCAGACCAATCGGACGACCGTGTTCGGTCGTTAATTAGAGTCACGCGAACGGACTGTAATCTCCTGGCGACAGGAAGCGGCTTTCGCCGGAACACCGTCTGTCTCGCAATGAACGTAATAACGCGTTAAATATCGCGACGCTGTAACAGTGGAGAGAATTTTCCGATAGGGCGCGAATGTCTCGAGTTTCCGAAGGAAACGAGCTCCGTTTAATTTCCGAGAGCCGAAGCAAAATGAAATGGTTTCTGCTTTCAACCATCGGGAGAATAGATCCTTGGAACGAGAGCTCTCTGTTTGTTTAGCGCCTTTTCTCGTCACTTCTTCCTTCTAAATTGATTTTTATTCTCTTTCGTGTTTCTTTCTTTCTTTTTATCTTAACGTTGCTCCGTTGGAGATCGAAAGGTACGGTCGTAGGAAATAGATTTGATGTTTCAGCGGTGAAAATGTAAATAATATGTAGATCATTAATGAAGTTGGATTTATATATTTTTTTTTTTTTTTTTCTTCATATTTTTGAAAGACGTTGATTTAAGATTGAAACAATGGAAAGATATAAACAAATTATGGTGTGCAATAGGCTGGCCTTCGAGGAGGCTGTCTTTAATTCGATATTTTTAGAACTATACTCGAAGCGAAAATTCGTTCTATAAATATATACGCTGGAAAGAAGCTAGCTACGGGTCTTTATCATTCCTGTCGCGATAATCGGATTCATTTTCATCATTGTTTCATCGAGATTATTCTCGACCGCATATTACTGGCGCGCATAGTGGTGCAGGGGAAAATTAGTTCCTAGAACGAGTTTCCAGTGATGAAGATCAATAATTAAGTCCAAGGGAAATCAAGTCGCTGTAACGTGCAATTACTCGTTGCAATATTTGCTCGCTACACTGTACACTTGAATGATTATTTTCGAACGAGCCTATCTCTTCCTTGTAACGCAAAAAAAAAAGAGAAATCTGCAGAAAGATTCTAAGCTTCCTGATACAATTAAATAAACTACTTTTCCGTATAATTAAAAAATAAAAAAATGTAAAAATAAAAAAATACAATTTTAAAACCCTCTGATCAATGAAACAAATTTTCATCCAACCCCAGTTTACGGCCTATTTTTTATTTTCGCTAGAACTACCTTACGACCTATTTTTTTATTAAAACTAGAATTACCTTACGGCCTATTTTTCATTAACACTAGAAACACTGGAATAGAATTTCATAATTTCTTATAGAAAAGTATAAATTCACACAAGTCTTATAAACTTACAATAATATAGTTTTGTGAATTTTCCGTGATTTTTTCTAAAAAAAACATCTACAAAGAATCGTAACCCTTATTACAGAAATTTTTTCAAATACCCTTCATTTCGATTTCTTTGGTAAGTCTGCGTTAACGCGTTAAACACCGATTTTGGTCGACTTTCCTGTAGACTGTGTGCTGGGATAATAATTGAAAAACATTTGGTCGCAAAATAATTAAGAATTTAAGAAGAAAATTGTAGAGGACTGGAAAGGAAAGTATCTTCTGAATTACAAGGTATTATTTTTCAAAATCGATACTGTCACTTTTCGGAAATCAGCGACGCCTAAAAAATTTCAGCGTCGGTCCGCAGGGACCACCGTGGGCGCTTAACGTGTTAACCCTTTGCAATCCGTGCGATTCTTCATCGCCGAAGAAAAGAAGTTCTATTTTGAACGGAAAAAATGACTACTGCTCGTGCTACTTATTTTTATTCATTTCGCAAACATCCTTTTTCCTCTCGCAAACGAAGCATAAATTTTTAATTCTCTAAATCATCGCGGTGTGATATCTTTGGAAACTGTGCGAAATCGTGTTGAAAACAGAACGTCTCCGCAGCGGAGCCATAGGAGCGCTAAGGGTTAATCACCCGTAGTTCTACTGTTAAAAAAAAAACGTACATTTGCACGAACAACCGGTTTCTAATTATCGCTCGCAACGTCTGGACAAAATAAGAAAGACACATCACACACCCCCTGTTTCCTGCCGTTCATCGCGAACACGATAACGCGGTCGCGGAACGGAGGCATATTGACATCGAGAAGCATCGATGCATCGGCCAGATGGAAGAGGATGGATTCGATCGGCTGGCGTCGCCGAACACAACGAGGCGTTGGCAATATCGAGTGAAAAGGCTGCGCCAGCGATCACGTCCCATTGCGATTAAACGTAATCTTCTAATAACGTGTCAACTGGCAGTCGCAACAGCATAATTCGTCGAAGGGGGCTACCGGGGGGAGCGAAGAGGAACCTCCTCGACCAAAGACGCAAAGAGGAGGGACAGACGGAAGAAAGACCAGTGGCGTGTAGAAAAAGCATCAGCTCTCTGTTACCCTGTCGTCTTCGTGTTTGTTGCAGTTAAACAATGCAAAGAAAATGTAAAACGAATACGAACTGTGTTTAACTAGTGTGTGTTTAGTAGCTCGATTTTTAGTAGCTCCGCTTGTTGGAGAAAAAATTACGATTGGTTACAGTTTTTCGCTTTGATTTGAAAATGTTTTAAGTAATAATTACTGCGGTAATACAGTAATCAAATTTAACAGTGCAGTATAATTAAACAAAATTAATTTTTTGAAATATAGATACATCAGTTTGGAACTTTTAAGTCACACGGTGCAACGGAGGGTTAATTACCGCTCAAATCCTGATTCCACTTTGCACGATTGAAAATATTTTTAATCATCGGTACGCGAGACGCGACCCACGTTTAAACGTGTTAAGCGCCGCGCCGGTTCCCGCGGACTGAAATTTCCGTTTAAACGTCGTTGGTTTCCGAGAACTGACAATATCAATTAAATCTAGATGGATTCTATTAAATCACATTGAACAAAGATACCACTCTCCTTTGCAGGCCTCTACCTAATTTTCTTCTTAAATTCTTTTCTTCTTAAAAGTTACAAACTAATGTATCCATGTTTTAAAAAATTGATTTAATCCAGTCATCCCTGTACTACCAAATTTGATTACTGTACTACCGCAGTGATACCACGATCCATCTATACCGATTTAGTTTAAAATCAGTTTAAAAATGAGTTAAATCAAAAATTTTTAATTAAACTAAATTAAAAAAAAAGTTAACAAATTTTCGCACCAAAGCGAAAAATCGCGAAACGATCGTAATTTTTTCTCCGACAAGCGGACAAAATTCGGGTCACAGAGGGTTAAAGAATACAGTCTGTGGCCGTTTTTAATACTTCGTTTAATGTTACGCGCGTTCACGTCGAAGGCTGCTACAATAATGTCCTTCTGAACTATCCCTGAGGACGCCAGTATGTCTGCCTTAGTTTTTTACTATCCTAAGTCCCAAAGAATTTCCCTTAACACTAAAACTACCAAAGTGATCAAAATAACCCATTCGTAATTTTCTACAGAATCTTTGTAAATTAACTACCGCGCCTTTGGCCATATTCTCCGCGATTTTCTATTAAATCTATTAAAAATATAGATAAACTTTTGTCCGAATTGCATTACACATTATTTTACATACTTCCCACTTTGATTTCTTCGGTAGAAATAAATATACTTTAATCGTCGATAGTTCCAGCGTTAAGAGAAGCGTCTCGACGAAACGCACACAGCCTCCTTCAGCCGTTCGTCCACCGCGATTTTCTAACAATTCAAAAATATTATCTCGCGTTCGTTGCGTTATGCTCGGTGTTCGTGAGTTTCGAACGTTTCGAAGGTACAGTTGGTACGTGCTGAATCGAACACCCTGTATATCAGCCACGGTAATCACGCAAGGGTCTCGTGTCGTGGAGGACAGCACTGGCGAAGACGCGAGAAAGAAGGAACAACCGGGAAAGAAGGGGACCAGGGCGGAAAGTCTCGCGATATTCCTCGAGATGTTGCGTCAGTCGACATTTCTTACTTTTCTTCGCTAACAAATACACCAAGGACGAGGGAGCCAGGCCTCGCAGTGCGAGGTGGAATCTTTTTCATGGCCGTCCACGCACGTGTGTTCCTGTCGCGATCGATGAACTTCCTTTCCGTTGTGTTTCGTCGCCAATTTCCTAATCGTGCAATTTTCTAAGACGATTCGCCTCTTCGTCGTGCTCGTCGCATCCGCAGGGAAAGAGAAGAGGAAAGAAAAGTCTGAACGATGAAATTTGTTCGCTTCGAATCCGGTCGAACCCTTTTGTACCGAATTAGAATATTTAATCGAGTAATTCTTTATTTGCAGCTGCAACGCGAAACAGCCACGTAAGCCGAGTTTAAGTAGAATCTTCCAGCTCGTTTAAAATGCAAAATCTATCGCTGGTTGCATCAGAATTTTGACACGCGTGACCGTGACACTGAAAATGCATGTATCATTATTATGTAACGGCACGTATCGTTCCTTGTTACCACACCGCTTTTTTTTTTTCTAATATTGACAATATGGAAATTAGGAGTACTTTAATATTACTATTTATTGAGAGAAGTTGAACGGAAGTTGAAGGAAACCGAGTTGCATAAATATTTTAGAATCTTTTTTTCTTTTTTTCTTTAATTTTTCTGTGGTAAAAAAGGGGTAATGGTATTTATAATCTTTTAAGTCTTTCGTTGCTGTGGATGATCGTAGTTGGTAGAAATAAATCGATTTCTGTATAGTATGAGATGTCTATAGCCGCTCGCCAAGAAACTTGGTGATTTGTGAAATAAATTACATTTTTCTTTTCTTAAGTAGCTTTTCAAATTATTATTGGTATAGATATTTTAAATTAAATAGGTTTATTTCTCCTAAGTATGTAAAAATATAATTAATCAAATAAAATGGAGTAGCAGGAAAAATATAATTTATCAAATTTATCAAGTAAATTGTATTTTTTTTTTTTTTTTAAGTAGCTTTCCAAATTATTTTCTCCTAAGCAGCTAAAAATATAATTTATCAAATAAATTCAAATAAACATCGAAGAACCTATTTAATTAAAAATATCTATATTGGCGAACTGGGATGGAAAAATATAATTTATTTGATAAACTTGATAAATTATATTTTTACCTTCTCCTCGAGGACTTATTCCAGCATAACTGGTCAGGTAGTCAAAAGCACCCCATTTTGTCGTTCGCCAAACGACAGTTCGATAACCATTCACGGTCGATTCTACCCCTGACGACGTCATGGTTGATTGGACTGGTGCCAGTTAGTCTGAACCGCTAGACTAACGCGTACAACCGGTTCGGTGATATAAAATGCAGCTCCATGCTAATGTTATCGACCGATCTGACGTTGTTCGCTAAACAAATGAACGGTTCACCAGGTGTTTAATCGTAGGGGAAATGATTGGATAAACGTAAAACGAGAAGTCGTTCGCGGCTCTTGAATACCATCGAGTTGTGCTACTGTTGATGATGAGATGACATAAGTGGTATGTACTGTGTTATACCGATGCTATCGATACGATATTGTAGTAACAATCGGGTAAAAGTACTATCGTTTATGCATTATTTATCATTTATTAATAATAATATAACCGGTTCCATTATACCTCAGTAACGATATTATAATCGCTCTCAGTACGCTCAAATTATAATATAATATATAAAAATGTAATAATAATAAAATAGAAAGTATGATATAATATATAAAAATGTGATAATAATAAAATAGAAAGTATGATATAATATATAAAAATGTAATAATAATAAAATAGAAAGTATGATATAATATATAAAAATGTGATAATAATAAAATAGAAAGTATGATATAATATATAAAAATGTAATAATAATAAAATAGAAAATATAAAAGGCGCAATAAACAGGGCGATACGAGAATAAAACAGAGTAGAAATAAGAGGAAGAGTGAGAGGAGAAAGTATGTGTGAATCAATTGTATGAATATGATAGTCTTGTAAAAAATAGGATACTGTAAAGCAAAGTCCAATTCTTAGCTGTAAGGCTGAATGAAATAAATTATAATCACTCTAGCGTTTAAAATTGACACAGAACTTTGTGCTACTGTTAATGCAATATTATAATAATATAACAGAGATACTACTATTTATATTTATTAATTTTTTTTTATATTCTACTTTCCGCTTTTTTTTTAATTTTCTATTATAATTTTTCAGTGAAAATAACCACAATATTATAATAACATAACAGAAATACTACTATTTATATTTATTAATTTTTTTTTATATTCTACTTTCCGCTTTTTTTTTAATTTTCTATTATAATTTTTCAGTGAAAATAACCACAATATTATAATAACATAACAGAAAAACTACTATTTGCATTTATTTTATTTTTTGTTTCAATTTTCTATTACTATTTTTCAACAAAAACGTTCTTGCGTACTCTATATCCTAACAACTATATCACTGTCACGCTTAAAATTCACCAAGAATTTATAATATCGCTGGTAATACACTATCGCAATTCCTCGAATACTATCACCGTATCCTTCATAGTTAAGAAACGGAACCAACTACCCGTAATTCGCGTAATCACGCGGTCGTTAACAGCCTGTAACCTTTCTATCCGTATCAAAGTGAACGCGAAAGTTTCCTAGATAGTATGATAGTCGCGTGCCATCGTCGCGTGTCATTACGCTAACTATCGAGGACTCGTGTCGAACATGATCGCGTTGACAGGCTTCTTTGATTAATTCCACTAATTAATGAATTTAATTAACGTACACAGGAATCGATCTAATGGATTCATACGGTCATCGCGTTGGAAAGATTTTGCTCTTACAAAATGAATCTTGCTATTTTCTGGTTTAGGATTAATTTTATTTTTTAAATCGATTAAAAAATACTTTTAACTACCAAAAATTAAGTTTCTTTTTTTCTACAGTCTATTATGCTGAAAACTTTTTGTACGTTAATTATTTGAATTTCAATTTCGAAGTTTAATGCAATATGCGGGATTACAAATCGATTACAAAATCAATTAACCTTTATTAAATCCTCGATTAACCTGGTTTTTTTTTTTTTAGGTATACTAGCATTCATTAATTGCTGGGACGTGAAATGGGCGACCAGAGTGCAGGACGTCTTCACATATGCAAAACTACTCGCCCTCTTCATCATCATCTTCACCGGAGCTTATCAACTATTCTCTGGTGAGTTTAACAACTTCCATAAATTCAATTTCCATAATTCTTTTCTTTATTTAGTAAATTAGTTCATAAGTATATATTAAAATAATATACAGAAGAAACAAAAAAAAAATTGTAGACAGGTGAAAAATTATTGTAAAAGAAAAAGGAAAAATATTTTAATCGTTTACGATTGTAAATAATTCTCTTTTTTATTTATCAAATTAGCTCATAAGTATATATTAAAATAAATATAGAAGAAAGAAAACAAAAATTGTAGACGGGTGAAAAATTATTGTAAAAGAAAAAGGAAAAATATTTTAATCGTTTACGATTGTAAATAATTCTGTCCTTTATTTATAAAATTGGCTCATAAGTATATATTAAAATAATTACCGAAGAAAGAAAAAAAAATAGACAGCTAAAAAATTATTGTAAATGAAAAAAAAGGAAAAATATTTTTGTCATTTACAATCGTAAATAAATTCAATTTCCATAATTCTTTTCTTTATTTACCAGATTAGCCTATAATTATATACTAATATAATAAAATATATTGAAGAAATAAAAAAAAAGTAGACAGCTGAAAAATTATTATGAAAGAAAAAGAGAAAATATTTTAGTCATTTACAATCGTAAATAAATATTTCATCCTTATGGGACGATTCGACACGCGATAATCTATAATCAACTTTGATAATTCGACGAAATAAAATAGAAAGCTATTACTTTTTATTTTTCATTTTTACAACACGTCTTGTTCTGTGTATACGTGACATACGACAAGCAGACCAATCAATTTCCATTATTACCGGTCCGACTTTCTCCGAGTGAATTGCGTTTCTTTTGTATCTTGTCGATCGTCAAAATCCAATTTTCGTTCCGTTCTATTTTTGCCCCGTCATTCTAAATAAACCGGACAAGAAAACGCGGAACTAAGCATTTCTTCGGGCGATCCGCTCGAAAGTAGCTCGATGGTTCGGAGATTTTTTACGTTACGAATATTATTTTGGGGAAAAAAGCTAATTAGCGTGAAGTTCCGTGCGTGGCCGATGA
>SMSQ01010955.1:0-29764 GCA_019453375.1 Ctenoplectra terminalis | reverse complement strand
ATTGGAAATATCAGAGCGTCCAAAAAAATATACATTTTAAGTATCAATACGGATTCGAACTCGAAGCGTGGAAATACATTTGAAGCAAGGTACCGATACGTTTTATTTCAATCAACGGTCCAAAAATAATTGAAGATAAAATAACTAAAGCTGTTGAATTTTGCATAGCACGCGTTAATGTCATATAAGCTCCTCGTTGATCACACGATTCAGTAAATCGCAACAAACATTACAATTGATCTTCATTCAGTATTTAATTGGAATTAGAGCTATCGGACTAGCAACGAACCATTTCACGGAACCACATCTGTACAAATCGTTCAACACTTACTTGGTTAAATCACGGATGTGCAGCAGCGGAATTTTATTATTTCCCTTTCCAAAAATCGGTAGAAACGGAGCATTCTGCCACGCCATTTTGAATAAATGGTGCAGAGGTCCCTCCTCGTCGCCGTAAGTCGCTCCGCAACAAATCACCAACGTTTTAAGTTTATCCCTTAGCTTTGTCTTCTTCTTCGTTATCACTACTTCTTTCTCACACTGAATATGCTCCTTGAAGTTCGGATGAGGTTTCCGTTTTCGATAATCATCCTCCGTAAATGGTAGGTCCGGCTCGTCCGGACTCAAGGGCTTACTGTTGGCCCAGGTCATCAGGGTTGATATTAGAACGAAATATCGTACCTCGTCGCTGCGCTTGAAGGCCTTCGGCGATATTTGCTCCATCTTCTCTAACTCTTGAACAATGGCTGAAAGTAGCGGAGGAAATGAAGAGTTGAGAACTTTGATGACTTTTTGTTGGACTTGTGGAGTGCATTGTATCACGCGAATAGGATTTCAGAGGTGCAACGCTGAGAGAGGAGTAATGAAGATTCGTTTGTTTTAAAAAAAAATGGACAAAGATCTTCTATGCTTTTATGCAATCGAGATCGCGTGAACTTAATACCGAAACTACCAAAGCGGTCGAATGATCGGTCAAATGATGAATTTAAGAAAAATGCATTTTTAACTATTTTCCACGATTTTTCAGATTTTCATTTTTATATTTTTTTCAAATATTTATTATTGTGATTTCTTTGGTACGCTTAGGTATACCTTAAACGTCTGTAGTGTTAGTGTTAAAATAATTTCATGTTAACCATTTGCATTCCTAAATATTTTGAAGTCTCGCAGGACTAATATTGTTTCATAAATGTTCACGATTTTTCGTTTGTCTGGTTAATTTTCTTCGCTTTAAAATAAAAAAGTTGAATCGACAAGAAGCACAAAATTTATCTCAAAACATAAGTTCTGAAAGAAATGACACCTGTCGCCATAGCGGCGGCAGTGGAGTGCAAAGGGTTAAAGACTCTTCGGTTTACAACGTATTTTACCAATACCGTAGACTCGACCTCTAAAAACGGTCCTTTCAAAACGTCATGTCGTAGAGATTACAACTTATGTGTCCTGGATACACCGTTAACATCGTGTTCACGCGTTACGATCCGCCATATACATGTCCACGCACACAGTCTCGATAAAAAGAGCATCATCCCGGGTATAATGACGAGAAAAAGGAGCGAGTTCAAGGATAAAAGACGCGCATTAGCGCGCGTAGCAATCGCGACGCTGTAAACATCTCCGGCTTATAACGCGGCAACCTTTAAGAAACGCGCGCACCTCTTAGCTGCTCTTTGTTTTTAAACGAAATTAGAATACACGATCTCTCTGCTCCACTTTTACATATTTCAAGCGCTTCGCTCATCTCGAGGGAGAAGTTCTTCCTTTCGCGAACCAGGATTCACGTTTCCCCTGGCACGCAGATAATTATCCATGCAAACACCGTGGCAGGCTTCGCGTTTAAATCGGATCGGGTTCGAATTGAAATTTCCTCGCAAAATAATGGTTGTTGTTACGAGCTGGGCGGAGTTTCCGCCCCATTGATGGCCATTTCGCGCTCGATACGATTAATCGCGATTCGAGCCAGCACTCTTCGCGACGCGTACTAACATTTTAACGCCCATCGAGCCTCCTCGACCTGGCCGTGATTCTGCGAGATATCGTATATGACGATACCGCACTTCATCAGCTCCTGCAGGAGTGCCTCCCGATTCGTCGCGTCCTTTATAATCGTAGTCACGTCCTCCGGCCGGGGTTGCTGGGGGTGAAGAATGAAATTCGATGTAATAAAGGCGAATTAAAGCGCGCTCGAGGATCGACGGGACCTCTTTTAAAGGGATACAATGGAGTTGAAAGGAAACTCGATGTCGAAAGGAAATAAGCAATCGAGCTTGGAGAAAGAAAAAAAGAAATGTGTCTATAAGAAGTCTAGCAGGGGGGTGGCATTGAATTTGTGCGAGCAAAGAAGCGAAATGAATAGAATGTCGCGAAATTGGTCGTTTGATATCGTTTCGCGTTCGCCGGGAGAGGTGGCCGCGCGCGGAATGAACGATCGACTGAAACGTCCCTCCATTTTGCAGCGATGACGCAGAAAAATAAATTTACCGAGTAACCGTCGGTCTTTTGGGACCGGTGGATAGGAATAAATTGGCCGGTAAAAAGAAGTCGGTCGTTGATCGCGTTAAAAGGGAGCGTTGTTTACCTCTGGGTCAGAAATCGTCCCGATCACTTCGTACTTTTTTAGCGAGTCTGTTACTTCACGAAGTTTATCGTCTTCTTTCGCGGCGTGCTTCTCTCCATGTTCCGCTTCTTCTTCCTCTTCCTCTTCCTCGTGGATAGCTTCTTCTTCTTCTTCTTCTTCTTCCTCTTCGAAGTCGGCGAGGTCTCCTTGCGGATTAACGTAGACGCGATCGGATAGGAGCTGGAGGAAAAAGTTTAATCGATTGGTTGGTGTTGTTAAAATTATTATTCGAGGTGTATACAATCGGTTGTAAAAGTCTACATTTTCTCAGTGAATCTTTATTACAACGAGCGATGCTAATTATAAACACCACTTGAATTGCCGGATACGAGTCGGATTTAATATGTTTCAGTCGAATTTAGCAATGGAATAAAAAGTTTGTGTATCATAGACGAGGAAACGTTGAAAATTGATTTAAACGAGTCCCGAGACGAAATTACACCTGATATTAGAAAACCGATAAAGAAAAAAATATTTTTTGTATAATAAATATATATCCAAATTCATTTTATCTTTTTTTTTTTAGTAACGAAGCTTTGGTGTAGCAAGTTTTTGGTGTCTACTTATAAGCAATTTAACACAAATCGGAAATTTTCGTGGGCCGTCGATAAAGTTTATATAATCCGTTAAGCTAAAGGGAATTCACGACACTCGGGTCACCGATTTGGCACAAATTTCGCATATGATTTGCGCATTTCGCTAAGCTGAAGGGAATTCACGACATTTGGGGCACCGATTTGGCGCGAATTTTGCATACGATTAGCGTACATCTTGTATAATAATATTCTAAAAGGATACATCAATTTTCAGCGGCAATATGCTCTAAAACGAAGTATCGTAAAACATATTACGCTACACTTTTAACCAATTTTTCCATAAATAATTCCCCCTTTTTATACGACCGGTTCAGTAATATCCTGTATATGAATACCCCCCCTGTTTAACGGGCAGGTCTTTCGTCAAAGAACTTTATTGCGCCGAGGGAATGGCGATTATTGCGTCGAATGTTTCGTTGACGAGGCGGCAAGTGCGTGAAACGAGCAGTTTCTACTCGAATCTCTAGCGAGATTAAATTTTGATCGTTCAAAGGGCTGTCTAATTAGCGTCACTCGTCGCTGAAACGATCTTTCGGCTCTGACTGCTGTGATTTTGACGCGGGAAACTCGATTTGCAAGTTTTCTCATACGAATTCTTGGAGGGTCGCTGTTAGAACGGGAATCGAATTATGTCGGGAATAATAAATCGAACGGGTGCAACGGTATAGCCCAAGAATAATAGCCTATTGACTGCTGCCTTTAAAAGGGGCTGGTAATTTATTGTAGGAAGCGTAGCTCGCGTTGAAATTAAATTATATAGCGCATTAGAATTAAGAAATTCGCTGTGAAACTTCGAACGCTTCCTGCCTCTGCTAAATTAATTGAATGGGAAAGTATTTTTTTGCCTTTTCCTACGTTGGAAATAATTATAGTTCGTTTGGCGCGATCTATATGCATGAGCTAATTGATTGCTTTATTTTTAGTCGACAACGTGGGGCAGTCTTGCTTAGAACATGGAATCATCACCTCTTTAATGCGAGACTAGTGTAATAGCTTCATTAAACGTAAGATATTACGTTTATCTTAGGGATTTTAATATTCTCATTTTTTTTTCTTTTTTTCTTTTTAATAATACGAAACAATAATATCGGAAAATAATTGTTGGCTAATTAAATCTAATACCTTTATAATGAACTGTTATGAACATGGTTCGAGTTATAATTCATGCATTATAAAAAAAATTAATGCTACAAAAAATAATACAACGCGTGTATTTAATAATTGATTTCATAAAAAGAAGAAAAAAGAAAAATAAATATAAGAAATATTAAAATCTGATATTTTGGAACTTTTTTTGCGATACAATATATAAAATGAATGACAAATTAATTTTTTTACGATTTCACTCTTCTTGATACTTCTACCACGTCAAACCTAGATCCACTCTACACCAAGCTAATAATTACGATACATTCGTCCAAGTTACATCGTAACTTTGTCCACAGCGAGTAAAACACAAGAATTACATACATCCTCCCCTTAATTATCTCAACATGACCGGGAAAGTTATTTCGTGCTGAACCGACCAAACCAGTGACTATCGATCAACGCGACCGCGAATTCGCTGACACGCAATTTGCCTGTAATTTGTAGGCATCTATCCGGCAAGGAGGCAGCAACGTTGCACTCGGTTGTTAAAAAATAGATTCTACCTGGAGAATTTTTAAAGAGGATATACCGGAACTAATTCGCAATCGATACCATGGGGTGTGCATACGGGGTGTTGGGAGAGAGAGTCTGAAACTTTAACCTCTGGATTGTATCTTTTTCAACGTATGAATTTTTTTTATACTCTCTTCTTTTTTTTTTCATTATAATAAAAAAATCCATACTTTCACATGGCTTCTGTCTTTTAAAATAAAAATTAACAGTAGAACTACCGACGATTAAAGTAGACATATTTGTACCAAAGAAATCAAAATGAAAGCTATTTGAAAAGATACCTATTTTCAAGAGTGACAATTCTTCGCGTATATTTTTTATAAAAAAAGTTATGGAAAATCACGAAAAATGTAGCATTGTAAATTTCTAGAATTTCCATGAGAAATTACGAACCAGTAATTTTAATAGGTTCGATAGTTCTAGTATTAAACGTTTCGTTAAAGAACTTTTTAACGGACTGATCAAATAAGGAATATCGTTGAATTTATTTTAATTACGATTGTTTTACGTGTATTGAAAAATGATATAGGTTATGTATTTAAAAAAAAATGGAGATTTTTTAATTTGTAAAACGAGCCGATGAAAAATTATTTGTAATTGTAAAATTGATTTCCTTTAGGTCATTTTGTTATTCGTGTTATTTGTTCAGCTGGAATATTTTATGGTCAATAGAATCAAGTTAAGTGGAACACTCTGTGTGTCATTCGTACGTTATCTGAATGTATGTACGTATGAACTATAACGTAAATATATGTAATTTTATATAAAAAGAAGTTCCGCGTAGTACAGATATTTTTATAGCACATTTTTTATGCACGTGCTATTTTATAGCACACTTTTGCGCGTCGTTACAATCGCATTATTTTATACACGAAAGTGTATTCTTATCAGAAGTTCGACTCACTTTTTATCGTATGAATATTCTTTTGGAAACCGGTTAAGCTTCACGCAATTTCAAATGAAACGAAATTAATCTCACTCAAAGGAATAAAAGTTAATATTTTTTAATTAAAATTTGACTTCGAATTCCCGTAGGACAAATAACTTTCTCCCACACAGAGATTTAATAACAGCAGAATACAACGGAACGAACGTATGCTACAAATGAAACAAACGTAAACGTAGAAAGTACTTAATTAACATACTAACATTTGCTTTTAAGCACCAGTTTAATGATCTCTTTTTTCATTTACACAATCCTTTACATACATTTACACAGACTGTTTACAAGCGAAATTCACTAACATCATCGTGTTTAGAAAAGTCCAAACAACGCCAAGAATTTTTGTGTTTTTAATTACGCGGTTTCTTAAAATGCTATATTTTCTGTTTGCAAACATTGTATAAGCGTGTCCCGAACAAAGCGAAAGGACCTTTAGAGGAGTGATTTCTGAGATGATTTCAAGCAACTTTTTTCTTCGCGAAAATGTCAAATTCGACTTTGTTAACGAGTTATTAACGAAGAACAGCGACCAATCACAGAGCGAGGAAGACGAATCTCGTCTAAATACACAATTATTAATAATAACCTAGACAATGTATCACAATAATTAATTTATCTAAGTTATCCAGCAGCCTAATAAAATTACAAAATTTCACTAAAATATTTCTACGAAATGCAATATCATAAGAAACCAGAATATCGGCTTCTAGTAATAATTCGATGCTTACATCAACCAGTTTCTTTCCATGATAACCATCGACGTGATTGATAAACACGCGCCATGGTTTGAAAGTGGGTTCGACGGGTTCTTTCTTCGGAGACTTGTCCTTCAATTTCCGGCTTTCGTCTGGATCATTCTTCGCAGGTACGTTTATTACGTCCGCGGTTTCCGCGTACATTACCGAAGCCCTCTTCATCGTTGCCACTGCTCGTGGAAACGAAAAGGCGTTAAACGTGGCGCACGATCGACGTATAAATTTCAAGTGGCACGATTACACGCGCAACTTCGCGCCGTTGATGTTTCTTGTTCGCAAAAATCGTGGTAAGGAAACGGTTGAAGCAGGCCGTGAGCATTTCGTCAAGGCGCTTTCCTCTCGCGTATTATTATATTTTAACGAAAAATTCTTGGATTTTTTATTTCGGATAATTAGAGCGACTTGTGCGTTGCACGGCGCATTTTCGTGGAGCCAACTTCAAGCAGCTGCAGCTCACTTATTTATGAATATTTTTACATAAAAAAATTTATACAGATTGTCTAAATGCTACACAATAACACGTACTTATTTGTAAATGAATAAATCTTATACTCTGTTCAAAAAAAATTCGAGAAAAAACGCTTATACACTTGATCCTCACCCCTTAACCCTTTGAGTGCTGAATACTCGTGGCCTATGCAGTCCGTACGAAAATTATAATTTAAATAGGAAATGGTAACTAAATTTTACGCGTGACGGATATAGTCGTCACGACGCAAAATATTTCCATTTCTCCATGACGGATATAATCGACAAACACAGCTGATTAACCCTTTCGCTACTACGGACGACTATAGTAGCTCGCCACGAATCAACTTCTGCCTAGTATGAGCGACTATGGGCGTCTCCGTCAAAGCGAAAGTCGATTCGGATAGAAACTATGATAGCGCGGATATTTGATAGCGTTTGCAAATGCTTTTAACACGTTGAATGCCGGACGAATTTTACGCGATTGGCCCATTACGTCGAATTGAATTGCGATGTTTTGATACACTGCATCCGAACATGCGAGCATAACATGCTTACGATTGTAAATTATGGTGTATATAGAATAAATACTGTGTTTGAAATGAGAATTGTGCTTAGCAGATTAAAGATCTGTTCTTTACAGAATAAATGTTAGCTGAGAACAGATTTTAATTTCCTTTTTTTATTTACGAATTCATAATTGCTTTAGGATATTTTTTTATCTAATTATAAATAGATATAAAATTGTGGCAATGAAATCTGTTCGTCCCACCCTTTCATCCTCTAAAAAAAAATTTATTCGATAACCGTTTCCAACAAGTGTTACTAAAAAATATAGCATGTTTCGAGCCACGTTAAACTATCAAAATCGATCGTTTTATTATACCCCATTTTACGTATCGTTCCGCTTAATTGGAAACAGAGACAGAAACTGAAAATTCGCGCGTCACGGTTGCAAGAGACATGTGCAACGCACAGAGCAAGCCACATAACCTTGACGCCCACGCAACCAGGATTCGAGGGTCAAGGCTGGCATGCAATTCACGCGGAAGATGAAAAAGGGTGTCGCAATCGATAATTGAACGGGTGGACAGCGGGCAGTTCGGAAACTCGGAAACAGAAGGTGGACCGTGTCGCGTGGCAATTTGAAATATTGCTCGAAAGCCGAGCGACGAGTCATCCAAGCATTTAATGACTTCCAGAAATCAGTGTTTCGAACGCTCTGTAATATTCCGACTCGATGACCGAGAACCGTACCGATTGAATCGGATATAAAATATGCATATTAATTAAGATAAATTATTGGGGAAAAATTATTTTTTCTCTTTCTTTCTTTTTTATCGCTGATCAAGAATTTCATCAAAAATATAAATACAAACTTTAATAAACCAGTTACTCTATATGTACTTAATGAACATTCTATAAGGTAATTGTGGTCAACAGGACTCGATCTCGTGTGGACTATTAAATGTGCCATTTTTTAGCTGTTTTTTAAACATCAGACTGAATATAAAAAAAATTGTGGTGTATGTAAAGTAAGCACTGTCTTTTGTTCAAGGATGCAAATTTTATTTAGAGAATAACGACGACTGATTTCCCGATTCTGAGTGTTCGCATAATCGGCTACTCGTTCTTACGTTGTCGCGGAAACTGGTCATCGCGAGCGTAACCGAGGAAAAAAAAAACTCTGACTTCGTCACGGAGACAGCGTACATCGTTTCGTCATTTATTGGCTAACATATAATAAAAATATTAATATGAACATTACGAATCCACACGCATTTACCTCGACAGATATAGCTTTTTCTTAGCTTAAATGTCAACTCAATTTATTATAGGATTCTTTAAAAAGAAAATAAACCATCACTCCGCAACTTACTTTATACCACATACCTTCGTCACAAACCATCCCATCACCCACAAATCAAACCTCGATAAATCAAACAAACTTGTTACAAGCTTCAAACTCGTACCTACAACTCGATACCCCGCATCGCTGTGTGCGAAGCAAAAAATAGCCCCAGGGATTACCGAACTGGTTACCATTTCCGCTCCACTCATGCCTCGATTGCGTCTCGCTGATTTCAACGTCGAAATAGCTGCCGCCTACACCGACCGAGAAAGTGAATCAACATTTTCCTCTCACCTGTTCCCTCCTGTTGCCCATAATAAAATATCTTTCTGCGAAGGAGGCTCGCAACGCGTTCGCTTCGTAACTGTTGCATCGTAAGCGTCGCGAGCCAAGATGGAGGACGGGGGCAGAGTCTTAAAATGGCCGCGAAACGGGAAACTTTACGGCTACTAAAAAATGCAAGCTGGACCGTGTCGTTCGGTGGGAAACGAATATTAAGAGACGAGTAATGCCGGTAAAAGGGTAATTCGCAGGCGACCATCAATCACTTAAGCGTGTATACGCAGGGGCGTTGCGCGGTTCCAGGCCGTGGCTCTGGAACGAGTGAGCCGTAAATCGAGTTTACGCCCGAACCTTCGCCCGTTATCACCTCCGTCACGCGATCATCGGCTGTTACCTTGCGCGGTTTCACGATAAAAATGATGGGACTTGAGAGAGAGACTCGGTTGTTCGAGCTTTTTGCGACCTTCTGGCGCGTGGCTTCGCGATCGCTGGAAATTACGCACAGAAGAAACTGTGAGGTTACAGGGAAGATTGTAAAAAAAATTGGAAGGTTAAAATGTGTAGCGTCGATGGATAACGAAATGATTAATTTTATAAATTTTGAATCGACCAATGGAATATTTTCCATTATATTATTATATGCCAGGATTAATGAATTGAGATTGTATATTATGATTAATTCGGATAATGGAAATTCCAGTGTTATAATTTATTTTTAGATAACGGTGTGCTTATTTGTGACAATATTGTTTCTTTGAAATACTTTCTTCTTTCGTCGTGTAGAATTATAATAGAGATCGAAACGAAATTAGGGTAAATTTTCTAGATTAAAAATAATTAAAAATAAACTTACGGAGAGTACTGTTTTTTGAGGAACCTTTAACGATACGGTGGAATTAATTTATGATTAAAAGCCATGACCAATATTTTCTTCTTCTTTTTTTTCACCTTGGAAAAAAGTGAACGTATGGATATGGAGTACGTATCGTAATTTATTATGGGATATAGCTCGCTCTACTTTTACTGTGATTCGAAACTTGAAAGAAAATCCTTGTTGGAGTATTTATGACTGTCTGGTCTATAATCGGCGCTCACAAATCTACATTTATTTATACATTCAGTGACACATAAATTTACAATTATTATAAATGTATGGGGGAACGTGGTTGCACGCTGTCCGTAACGATATTAGATTGGGTAGGCGGTGGCTATTTTCAGATGTATCGAACGATACGATTAAAGAATCCTTTATTTAAATCGGATAGTCCGTAAGTGTCGCGTGATGTCTTTAATTTAAATATAGCAGGTGCGCATAAAACTTAATTAAATGCTAATTTAATTCAGTAAATTCATTTTTCTACACCTACGAAAATATTGATCCTCTCAAACGAAAACTTTTAATATTTCTTATATCGCTTAAAAATATCATTGATTACACAATTCTTTGTCACGGAGATAAAGAATAACTATCTATTAATATTTCTTCTACTGATTATTATTATCACTAGTTGAATATTTGAACTTGAGTTCTGTTTCCTACATATGTATAAAAAAAAAAAGAAATTTATATCTGTAAAATTCTTAAAAAGAAAAGTAGACCTTTTTTAAATAATATTTGCGTTTCTCGTTCTTCGATATTATATTAAAATTTCATCTCCTTGAAATTAGACAATTAAAAAAAAAAGTGCAGAAGGTATATTTTCTTTATGCATAGTTGATATTTACTAAAATTCTGTAAAAATAGTCAGTGTACAGGAAATTGCTCATTAATAGGAGCTCGAAACTTTTATTCTTCAAACTTCGTTATTAAGAGATAAAAACGTGTATTGTAATTCCATATCCCGTCGCATGATTAATCTGTAGTTTTAAAACACTATACAATTACGAAATATTTTATACATGTTTAAATAATATTTAAAGGAACCTGGTAACTAAAAGAAATTATGCAATGCTAGAAGCTAGCCACTCTGTACTTTCAGGACTCGAATCACGGTCCACCCCATCGATCGGCCACTCCTTTATTCCTCGCAGGTTTTAGGTGTGGAATCCACTTCGTGGCATTTCGTGCTTCTCCCAAATTTTAAGTTCGCATGTGTGTCCTAGGCAATTCTCGTTTATTCGCTTGTTAGAATAACCCCTTTGTACATGAAGGTTGAAAAGTTGGTAACCAAAATAATTTAATTGGCTAAAAGTGTCGCCTCATGAAGGAAGAAAAAAAAGAAAAAGAAGAAAAAAAAGAAAAAAAATCTGTTAGCAGTCTAAAATAGTTTAGATGATTGAAACAGTTATAACAATCAGTAGAAGAAATATTAATACACATATAATATAATAATAATAATTTAAAACTGTTGCAACTAAAAAACTTCGTTATTGCTCACCCTCTCTGCTCACAGTTTCTCTCACGCTTCTTCTACTCTCTATATGCTCACTCTAATCGTCTCGCTATATTCTCTTTTAACACTAGAACAACCAAAGTGGTCAAAATGACCCATTCGTAATTTTTTGCAAAAATTTTATAAATTGACTATTTTTATAATTGACTCGCAAGTAATTTTCCGTGATTTTCTGTTAAAATTGTAGACAAACCTTTGTTTCCCATGCATTGCGTATTTTTTTATACACCGTTCATTATGATTTTTTCGGTAGAAGTAAGAATGCTTCGATCGGCGGTAGTTCTAGTGCTAAAAATTAGATTCTTCTTCTCGCGTTTTTCTTATATTCTTCTTATATTCTTAAACCTAACGTGTACACTCGCTCGCACATCCATTCTCGCGGTCATCGCACTTTACGTTCTGTTCTCTTTCTCTCACAATAACAAATATAATATTTACAGAATTATTAGTAATGAAATTCTTAAATAACCAATAGAGAAAAGAATATAAATCCTACGTTACTGCGTTCATATTTTTTGTTTGTTCGTTTGTTTGTCCGAATTTTTGGAAAAAAAATGAATTCTTCTTCGTGTCTCGATTTTTACACGTAATTGGAAGGGCCTGCATCGATCAATTCCACGATTCCGGATTGATCCGAATTTTTCGGCCAGCGAAACTAACAAGCCAATATAAATGGTTTAACTAATTAAAACAGTATTCAGCGAACAAAGGGAAAAAAAGGTTGGCTGAAAACATCGGTTCAGCCGTTTCAATCTGATCAGTCCTGATTTCATTTCTCCGCAGTTTTTACCAGCGGCGTTCGTTTGCCTTTCCTTTTATCGTTCGCTTATATCGAACGTGTCTAGCTCGGTTAGTTGGGAACAGATATGTAGCAAACAGGACTCAAGTTCAAATATCGAACTGGTCACTTTAATCCGCTCAATTGCTTTTTAATCCTGTTAGTTTCCCGTCCTTTCTTATTTTCGCGTGTTATTCTTCCATTAATAAAATTAAGAAGATTGCCATTTTAACTCAATCACGTTTCCATTTCTTTAAAAAAAAAAAAAAGCTCCGCTCTTTTTTAATAATATTTACGTTTCTCGTTCTTCGACATCGTATATAGAATTCAATCTTCTCGAAATTGGAAATTTAATCAAAAATGCAGAAGATAACTACGATTGAAAAATATTATTTACGAAAATTACTTTGGACAGCGTATTTTTTTTCTTAATTTATCTGCTATAAAAAAGTCAGTGGAAGGATTTATTAAAAAAAGAAAAAAAAAGAAAATGTAGGTCGTTGTACAGTTAAAAAATACATTTTCAACGATTTGAATGATTCAATGGCAATTCAATTTGTTGATTTGGTTTATTTTCCTGAAGATTGCTATAAACTATGCTTCCATTGAGATAAATGTTAGATATTCAAGATATTGTCGGAGATATTGTGCGAAACTGAGAATCGATCGCGAAATGCATAGCTAAACAGTAGAATAATGGAAGCACAATGATGACACGTACAATTCGAGCACATCTCACATATCGTGGTAATAACTAGACAGAATATATCCTGAGTAAATAGATTAAGGCGGAGGAACTGTTTGCATGAGAATTTCAGAGGAACAATAACCATCGATGAGGTCCTGATTACTGCTTCAAATATTGTCAATAGTTTACAATAGCCGTAATCTTCACGGAATACCATAAACAAAAGTGAAAAAGTGATCTATATGATAAATCGTAAAATATTACGAAGCGTTATTAAAAAAATGTTACACGTAGCATATAATTTTAATTAATTTACTGGGATATTATTGAAATTATTAATGATCTAAAAATTAATATTCCCGATTCATGTTTAATATCTGACAATTTTATATCGTCAATATAATTTCTTCATAAAGAGAAACATTTTACACGATGAAAAGGCATCGTAATTTTTTTAATTGGCATTTTTTTTTCGTTATATAACAAACAGAATTCTAATAAACTACCGATAATCATTATGCTAATTAGTATAATGCGTAACAAATGGCTTAGTTTATGTTTGATGCGTCTGAAAGATGTCCTCAATCTAGATTCGAAGCTTATTTTAGACAAGGTCGCGGTTTCCTGCAATTGATTTACTTGATAATAATACCAGACTACAGATTACGATATTATATTAATTTCAAACGATCATATTGAAATTATTGTAATCTAAAAATCCAGGGTCACGTTTCATATTCTATCGAAGATTTAAATGGTTAACACTAAAACTGGGTTGTGACAGAGCCTGTGTTTTAGCTAAAAATATACAAACGGCAACAATTCTGCTCCTAATTCCAATATCTACGTGCTTAAACCGTGGTTTTGCTCGAGATTGCGTGGTGAACACGGAACACGCGTCAAATTTAATTAAAAATATAAAACTATCGATGATTAAAGTACACCTATTTGAACCAAGGAAATCACAATAAAAGATATTTGAAAAAATATATAATACAAGAAAATAACACAAAAAAATACAAGATAGTATAATATAGTATAATACAAAAAATAATCAAAGAAAAAAAAATTACAGAAAATCACGGAAAATACGCAAAAATACACCGTACTCGATAATACTTAAAAATTTATAGAATTCCTATGAGAAATTACGAACCAGTCATTCAAAAGCATTGCTTGATTCAAAATTAATATATTTTAGTGCGAGACTAACAAAAGCGGGGTCATAATTGAAATACTGAATCCTTTTCGATACAATTCAATAAAAGTACGAGTGCGACGATGTCAAATTACCAAATATGTGCAGAAGTTTGTCCTCCCAACTGCAACAGCATGAAGCAATCTGTTCCACGGAACGCAACATCAAGGAAGTAGATAATAACAGCGAATAAAGCAATAAATCTCTTAACCATTACCAAACAATATACGCATAGATATTAAAGCGTCCCGTATGAAAAGGAAGAATGGGATACAAATTTTCCAGTCGACGAAGAGTCGAAGTTAAACGCCGCGAAGGCGTCGACGCCGAGGATGCAGTGGGAAATCATTGTTCGTCAAAACGTTGTACAGGCACGCGAATATCTAATGAAGCGTCTTGGCCGCTGAAAATCCTCCTTATTTGCATTACTCGAGGCGGTCGGTGTATTATTGCGCGATCCAGCTGGCTCTGACAAGTTCCTATCGTTAGGGGCGTTGAAGACGTGGTTAATGAAGGCGGCAAGATGGAACTCTCTTATCCGAGATGAGTCTACGTGTTCGTGCTTGTCTAAACAATTCATGCTCCTACATTCATACAAATAGCATGGTAATGTGGGCACTGATCCGTGTATTAAGCTTTTTTAACTTTTTTAATTTAGATACTCATTTTTTCTATGTCACATTTTTACGTCGCGATAGGCCTAGAACAGTAGTCGATATTACGACAAAAAAATTATAGCGCAATAGTCGGGAATAGACACAGGACCTAACAAGGTGCAATCGACGTTTTCGGAATCCAAAATCGCGGAGAAAAATAGGAACGAAGCAAGAGGTAAGAAACAGGTATAAAAGGGAGGGAAACCACTCATCGGAATCAATCCATCGCCACCTCAATCAAACCCCTCGAAGAGTGTATCTTACACTTTCTACCTTTTCCTTTCTCACGCTGAGGCCTTTTTTTATTAATTGATTAATCGCTGTCTCCCTACACATTCATTATTTCAAGCTGGTAGCTCTATTCGCACTTTCGATTGGTGACTTGGCCACGGCCAACAGGTACAGCAAAATATACTTACATTATACCTAGGAAAAAAAAAGAAAAAAAGAAAAAGAAAAATCAATGCATCGCCGATCTGAGAACTACTAAGATCATCGAGTGTCAAGACCTCCGATAGCATTTCGCAATATTGTTTAACATAATAAAACTTCCTTTTTTTTAAATTCAATTTATGCGCCTTCGACCGTAACAACACGAATGAATTAGTTTTTTTTCTTTTTTTTTATAGGTTCTGATAAGTTTGTTTTTTATTGGTTTTTTCTTTTTTTTTTCTTTTTTTTTTGTAAGGAAGAAATAAATATTTTCTAACGTGTATTACATTTATAAATTGCTCTATCATGGGACCACTGTTCACGGTTTCATCATGGTCAGCGATTTTTCCCAATACGGGGTCGAGTTATTGAGTTGCAAAGATTCATCCAGCTTTCCCTTTCTCGTAGGCTGCGCGCAATGCTGCATACTACATTAATCATCGAGACGTGCGTGTACTTTACACGAAGCGTTATTCTTCATTTGCATCGTTCTCTCGAGGCGTTGTGCAAGTCGTCAATGATTTTTACCTGTCGGACATTAAGAAGCGTTGCGCCAACCAGCTAGCGCAAATGACTCATCGTGTGACGTATTGTGAGCTTAAAAGGCGGCGACAATAAACATTCTATACTTTTTTTGTGTTCTTTTTCTTTTTTTCCTTCTTTTCGTTGGTTGAAGAGGTGGATGGAAGTGTGCTTGTTAGGCGAAGTGAGTTGATTTGGAGATATTCTGTTAGATCATAGTTTGTCGCGGAATGTTTTCGGTCACTTTTGTTGGATTTTACTGGAAGAAATCAATTTTGTGGAACTTATCTATATAGAAAGTGTCAGAATTGGCATAGAATTAGAAAATTTATTTTGTTTTCTAGCTAGAGCTTCACATTAAATTAACAGTATTTTTAACTACATTGAAAATCGATTAAACAACTGAAGTCTCTATCTTCTTTAACGCGTTAAGCGCTACGTCGATTTTGGTCGACTTTCCATAGACTGTAATGCTAGGAATTCAAAGACATTTAGTCGAAAAATAGCAAAGAACTTAAGAAGAAAATTATAAAAGTCTGCAGAGGAAAGTCGCATCTTTGTTTAACATATTTTAATGAAATTAATAAATTGTAAAATATATTTTTTTTAAACTGATACTTTTGATTCTCAGAAACCAACGACGTGTAAACGAATAGTTCAGCGTCAGTCCCCAGAGACTGACGTAGCGCTCAGCGCGTTAAAGAATAAAAAAAATCAGCGTTTCATTACATTTTATTGGAGGTACAGGATCGACGAGAACACCTTTTTTATACAATAAATGAGTTATATTTAGAAAAACGAAGTGAAAAAGAATGGCGGAGATTGTAGATGACAGAACTAACTAACTTCGTAGAATAAACATTTGTCGAACGCATGCCAACCAGAAAATGATATTAATGTCATCCGGTATAAGGGATGTTGATCTCTTATCTCTCTAACGGATTTATTATTTCTAAAAAGCAGCAAAATTAATTGCTATCAAATTAAGATAGTAGTTTCAATGATTCACTCTGTATTTATCTCCCAGCTTTAACCATCGTTAAAATATTTTTGCTGATCCTCTCAAACAGTTTCTGCATCCTATACATTCCACCATCTTCATGGTTATAATTTATACGACAAAGAATTCAATCATTGAAAAAAATTTGATTATCAAAATATGATTCAAAAGGTCTTTGTTAATACTTTCCTTCTCGAGTCAAGATTAGTTCAATCTAAGACGGAAGTTCCAATTTCTTCGAGATTAGAGACGAGGCTTAGTACGCACCAAGTTGTGCAATTAGGGGACAGGATGGTGTTTATCTTCTGCTATCGATCGCTATGAAGTAGCAGCTTATTCGATTCGAGTAGCATACTAATTTCTGTTCGTACTCTGTGTGCCACTAATCCTAGACGAAAGCACATTCCTTCTCTTTAATTAAAATTTTTAGCTCCACTGGACGCCTTATCTCCTTCGTCTCTTATCTAACTTAATTAACTACCACCTTAGGGCTCGAACGATATCTTCTATAATTAATTTTGAACTTCATCGTGTTTTCAAGTCTCCATCAAACCTTTCATCGCTAAATCGTATTTTAAATTCATGATTTGTATTCGCGAGGAAACGAAATTAAAAAGCATTGTTATTTTGTACAATAGAAAGATAAATATTCGTACACCCTCTGGGTAAATATTTTACTGAAACGTTTTTTGTTTGAACAATATATTTATTTCTTATTTTAGTGTGAAAGTGACACTATTCACATCAGTATCTGTACAGTGCATACTCGTATTTAATAAAATTTGCTTTTCAATTTTTAAATATTTTAGATCTACAAAAGTTTCGCTACGGACAAAATACGAAACTGTTGTAAATCTTAAATATTAAGAAAATGAAATACTTTTAAAACTGTTGAAAGTCTAAAATATTTTATTTTTTTAATATTTAAGATTTACAATAGTTTTTCGCTACGAAAACAAAATACGAAACTGTTATAAATCTTAAATACATAAAAAATAAAATATTTCAGATCTACAAAAGTTTCGCCACGCACAAAATACGAAACCGTTGTAAATCTTAAATATTAAAAAAATAAAATATTTTATACTCACAACAGTTTTTCGCCGCGCACAAAATACGAAACTGTTATAAATCTTAAATACATAAAAAATAAAATATTTTAGATCTACAAAAGTTTCGTCGCGCACAAAATACGAAACCGTTGTAAATCTTAAATACTTAAAAAAATAAAACATTTTACGTTTAAAAAAGTTTCGCCGCGAACAAAATACGAAACTGTCGTAAATCTTAAGTACTTAAATAAAATATTTTACACCTGCAACATATACGATACTAAAAAAAATAAACGCACAAATTAAACACACTAAATCTGCTGAAATTATATCTAAAAGTACAGTACATATTTACTTCGCAGAAGCAAACTTTATTTCGGTCCATACAGTCCTGAGAAGAACACCAGGGTTGATTCGAATACTGAAAGTTCTATTGTAAGCGTTCTACGAATTTGTTCGCAGAAGAATGGACAGAAACGTTCCCGTATCAGGTGCTGGTCGGAACAGGAGTGGCGTTGATGGCTTTATTACTGTTGGCCGCTGTGAGCTTCCAATGTTCTTCTACCTGGCGATGGTTAATGAGGGTGAGACGCCACATGAAGGAAGAAGACGCCGAGAGCGACTTATCCCAGCAGAACGCTATACGTATCAGTCATTCTCTACCCGATCTGCAATCAAAACCAATCACTCATGAGTACATTCAGGAGCCAAAGGATAGCAAAAAGGTACAGAGGATTAATGTGTGTACGGAGGAAATCAGCTGTTCGTTATGTACTATGAGGATACTTCTTTTTTTTTTCTTTTTTTTTTCTTTCTTTTTTTTTTATTGTGAGATTATTTTAAAGTAGTCACATTAACATTAAAGTCATTAGTGACCACTAGTGACCACTAGTGACCACTAAACGGTACGTAAATGGTTGTTAGAATGTTACAGAATTTTCAAAAGGAAGATATACATATTTATTCGTAGAAAATTTAGAATACATATCTGTTTGAAAAATTCTAATGCGTTGTGAATGTCGTCAGGATCATTTAAATTAGATTTCGCGTCGTCTTTGAAAGATGTTTCTTGTAGATTACATACGAATAAGAATTTAGTAAAGTCTGATGAAGATTAATTGATTGGCTTGAAAAGTTCCATTTCGAATACGATTTAGACGTGCTTGTGGAACTTTGAATATACATGTGACATTTTGAATTAATTTAGTTGATAATTATATCGAAAAGGGGTTCGTCGGTTCTGTTTTAATCGTGGATAAGATTTCGTTGAGATTTAAGAGCTTAGGAGTTTAAAGGTCATATACTTAGGGTTTGAGAATATTATAATTTATCTTCATTCGTAAGGTGTCCCTTTTTAATTAAAATAATTTAAGTTTTCTTCCCTTTTTAATTAGAATAATTTAAATTTTCTTCGATTATTATGTCGTACGAAAGAAAATTGAGTACAGTGTTTTAAAATATGCCAAAGATTTTTGTATTGAATTTAAACGACGCGGTTACATATTGGAGTATTTTTTTCGTACATAAATTTTCACCTACAAACAGAACTGCTTTACGTATGGAGACGTAATCCTATTTTTCACTCGATAACATCGGCCGATCTCATGTACCATCCATCATCAATATTCTGCTACAATAAAAAAACACTTGAAAACACCGTAACATCGTGAACTTTTTAATAAGAATAAAAAATGCTGAACACGATACAGAATTAATAGTCAGATCTTTCAGAAACGAAAAAAAAAATGCTTCTAAAAATAACCTTTAGCATCAAAGCTTGTCACTTTAATTAAAAAAATTATTTTTAACAATTCATTGTGAAACACATCAAACTTATATTATAATTCATTCTTTAAAAAGCAACAATAAAAAGAATCTCAATAAAACGCTTGAATATAATTTTTTAACATTCAGGTGTAACCATTTTGTGTAATTATCTTCTTTCTGTGAACAATCTTAGACATCGTATTATTCGTTGCCTAGATGATATTACACGGAAGGTTCCCGTATAACAGTTTCGAAACGCGTAAATAAAAATTTCATACGGCAAAACATCGCGGAAGAAACTTCGTAATGAGCCAACGAAAGGGCGGACTACTTCTGGGATGAACCTCTGAAATGTTGAGACGCGACGACCGTATTAAGGCATGATTTTTTTATAGGTATTGCGCCAGACAACTTTGCCTATTGTACCGATGAGACACCAGAGCTTCCAGAGGCAACTCTCCCATCGACTCGACCTGCCGATCAAGTTCAGCATCTGTAGCTTGGAGAACCGTAGCGATTCCAGTCTTGGATTAATCAAGGTACACTTTGAAATCACGAATTTGTTTCCTTTACTGTTATCGATACCGATCAGCTAAAATTAATTACAAATTTCTTTCTATTCTTATTTTAACAAAAAAGAAGTGATACATATGAAAAGAAATTACAGAATGTAATTTTATAGAAACTTAAAAGAAAATATCAAGCAAATGCTTTCTATCTGAAATATTTGACTTCTGAACGTAATATAAATTAACTGTGAAAAAATTTAATATACATAAAAAAGAAAGAAAGAAGACATTAAATATTCCACTTTGAAAGCATATTTTATGCAACGAATATTAACACTGCGCTCCACTGACGCCATTATAGCGACGTGTGTAATTTTCTTCAGAAACTATATTTTTAGTTAAATTTTGTACTTTCCTCGATTAAATTTTTATTTATTTAAACGTAAAACAAATTGACCAAATGAATAAAAAAATCGTAAACATTTGTCTTTTTTTTTCTTTCCAAAACAATATTACAAATTTTCATAATAGTCCTGAGAAACTTGAAACAGTTTAAGAATGCAAACAGTTGAACAAACTAATTTAAACAAAATTTGCTAATAAATAAAAAATCGTAAACATTTATTATTTTATTTTTTCTTTCCAAACCAACACCGTAAGTTTTCACGATAATCCTGAGAAACTTAAAACAGTTTAAAAGTGCAAACAGCTGAACAAACTAATTTAAAAAACAATTTGGTATCTCAGGAAAATAATAAATAATCCGCCCCCAGTATATTCAATCTCACCTAACATTAAATAAAACAAGAAAAAAGCGTTTGGTACCTAAAAAAAAAAGCCATAAACCACGTTTACAAGAGACTCGAGAAAAATGTACAAAATAATCCACTCCCAAAATATTCGAGTCCGTATACACGGTACTTAAAAGGGTGCCAGAGAACGGAGAGCAGTACGAGGGTTAACTACGCTAAACGATTAAGGGATTTAATGGAACTTTTCTGTTTCGACCCTCCCGAAGAATTCGCCGTAGATGCACCGGCGCCGCCCGAACAATGAAACGAACTAGGAAATTCAGTTTGTTCAAAGTTTAAACCGTGTACGTTCGCGTTTGCAGCCAGAACTTTACAAGAAGGAGATGGGGCAAGATGACGCGGATAGCTGCAGCACAACAGAGATGGAGTACGCCGGGAAGCTGCATTTCGCTCTGCGCTACGACAAGGAGATGGAGGGGTTGGTGGTTAAAGTAAGTTTCACGATTTTCTAAATGGACCTGCATTTTGTCTGTGGTTGTTGTTTGTGGTTTCGTATGGATTATAGTTGCTCGAAGCAATCGCGATATGACTAGAGATACCATATCGCGTATTGTTGCGCCGTTGCTTCAGTTAGATTCCTGGGCTGCGAACGTTTCCTCTGATAAACTTTACAGAGCGGCAAAGTGTAATTCCAGAGATCAAATGTTTTATTTTTGGGCGCGCTCGTTGGTGTAGATTTTTGAGTTAACCCTCTAGGGGACCGTGTTACTTAAAAGTTACAAACCGATGTATCCATATTTGAAAAAATTAATTTTATCTAGTTATCACTGTGCTATTAAATTTGATTGCTGTATTACTGTAGCGATATATTCCATAGCAAGTATTAGTTAAAAAATTTTCAAATAAAAGTGAAAAACTGTAATCAATCGTAGTTTTTTCTCTAACAAGCAGACAAAATTTAGGCTACAGAGGGTTAAAGTTAACTCACCGGGAACCATGTGGGGTTGAATTAACCCCAGCGGTTTTGGAACTGCTGTACCTTTTTCAAACAAAAGATTCCGGACATATTAACCCTTTAAACTCGGAGCCATCTCGCGATATTTTTATAAGAAAGCGTGCAAACAGAAATCGTTCCATATTTCGGTATATGCCATACTTTTTGATTTGCTGTCTCTTGCCCTTTGAAACAGAGAACTTCAAGGAAACATGCATTTTCTAAAAAAGTTATGCCGACGTAAGTTCATCCTCTGCAATCATTAATACCATTAATAAACTTTGATGTCCCCTGAGAGGAGACGTTCGAGTGCAAAGATTAATTAAAAAATTAATTTCTTAACTTTCGGAAGATTTAGAAGATGAATCATTGTTTTATATGGATATGATACTATTATAAAATCGACGAGTGGCTCAATGTTTGATAAAATTAAAGCACCCAGTTATCCAATCACGAATACCATTATCTCCGTATCGAGAGACTACGCGTATCGTAGTCACGTTCTTATTTCAAGCGCCTCGGTTCCACGAGAACCGAGCGGAAGCTGGTTCAAAGCTTTTTCTCGAAGCGACTCACGTAACGCTTTTGAAATCAACGCAGGACACAGAGAATTCTTTCCACGCAAACGATGACCGACATTCGCGCTCCAGTTTCGTCGTTTGCCTCGAAATCATATCGTTCTCGATTTGCCGAACGATCGATCGCTTCTTGCCGCATCGATTAAGCCGCGTCCGTTGCTCAAGGTTGCGCGGGAGTCCAAGCTTTTTTGCGGAGGCGCGAACGCATGAAACGAATCAACGAACGGGTTCGACTAATCCGATCGAAATTAATTGGTATTCGTAGACACGCGAACGATTCGCGACCTTCGATAACGATTCACGAAGGAACGATACCACCAGGTCGGTATAATTCGTCGTTGAATGGGAAGCTAATCCGATGTTGAATATTCATGGGACAAAATGCTGTTACGCGAGAAGTGATTCTCGAGCGGAAAATCGGAACGGTGAAGTTGATTGTTATGGGAAGCGAAAGATTGTTCGTGATTTATCGATGGTAGATAGGTGTTTTAGGTGTGCAAATAAATTCTCACAGAATTGTGATAACTATATCGAAGAGACGATGCATTTCTTCATCGAGACGAGTTGGCTTCTTGCCTGAGAAACGGTGAAGATTGCCTGGAAACGTTGTAAATTCCCAAAGAAGATCTGTTCGATTAAAATTGAGCGTTTCATTTTTTCCTACATTAGTTATTTCTACATTTATAGTAATAAGTATTGTTGGTAAAAATGTTAAATCAATTCTGTTTTCTTCCTCTGAAATCCTCGGAAATTTACCTCCAATATTCACAGAAAAAAAAAAAAAAAAAAAAAATGAAGAATAATAAGTACACGATGCAGAATAATAAATTTCCTCATTTTCCTGAATGATAAATATAAATACAACGCGATAATGTCGCTAATCTCTCTTCTATTCATCGCAACCCCGCTTAATTCCGAACATTACCATAATCACACGGTCTTGAAAGGGTTGAATGAGGATGGACGGGAATGGAAGAAAAAATTCAGGTCTCCGTGGGTCGTCCGCTTTCCTTTATACCTCCGTTGTCCTCGGTTAAATTTATGAATGAGCTCGATTACGTGGCACGCATGCATCCAGCCGCGCTTACATTTCTGTGTCACGAAACGTGGGTTCCGCCCTGTTTAGAACGAATTAAATCACCCTCGATTCCATTCCGTGGTGTTAACGCGTCGACACGTCATTTATTAGCCAATCGGCGATCGGTGGTGATCGAACCAACATGACAAGGCGGCCTGGTGTCTGTCACGGTAACTCGATGTACTTCATTATCGCTATCCAATAGCTCGCGCTAAATATGGCGGCCGTACAATTAGCTTAGTCGTGTGCAATCGCGAACAGAATTTGCCTACGCGCGCGAAGCGTTACGAAAACGTTCTCCAATCGATAGGCAAACCGCTGGAATGGCGAACAGTGAGTTCGTCACGATCGATCTATTTTCCATCTATCTTCGATCTATTTTCCATCTATTTTCCATCTATTTGCGATCTATTTTCATCGATCGTTGAAATGTTGGTTGGATTGAGATTAACAATGAACGATTATGTAAAAATAAAAAACAAGGAACGTTAACGTTGTTTGTTAGAAATTTGAGGATTTTAGAAACGTAGATTTTGGTGTTTTATCGTTAGATGCGGGGACTAAGACCCGATGCAGACGAGCGGCTTTTGTTTCTTGCGATCTCTCAGAGATCATGTATCTTTGTTTTTCAAGTCAAGAAGAACGAAGAAAAACATGTGGTCGCAGCGAGATCGCAAGGACAAAAGTTGCTCGTCTGCATCGGGCCTAATGGGGACGGAAGTGATTTATATAGGGTAGACCGAGGCGCATCGGATCATTTTCTTCTGACAATGAAAAAGTTAGAATAAAAATTTAGAAATTTAACTTTTTATTACGAATTCGTAATTAATACTCATTGATTTTGAACATTGGTGATAAAGTATTTGTAAATAATTATATATCTTAAGATGATTAAGTTTATATTTTATATACAAATTAGCGATGTATTAAATACAAATTCTATTTAATTACACCTGATAATTTAACCCTCAGCACTCCTTTGCCTCCGCTACGGAGACATTTTGTTTTCAACATGATTACGCTCAATTTCCAAAGATATCAATATAATCACACCAAGATGATTTACAAAATAAAAAATTTATGTTTCCTTTACGACAGGAAAAAGGATATTTATAAAATGAATAAGAACAATTCAAAATAAAACTTCTTTTCTTCAGCGATAAAGATTCGTACTGAGTGCAAAGGCTTAAATCCAGTCATATAAATTTCAGAATTTTTTTAAACTTAAAAATCTTTCGACCGAATTCTTATTTCGATCCGATTTGTCTCGGTCTACCCTGGCAACGTTCATCATACCATACGATACAAACATACAGAAAATTTACAACTCTTTGTCAACGATGCTAAGAACTTCTGTCAACCAAGGAAATAATGTTTCTCTTAGATTCTAGAAGCTCGAGAGCTACCAGTGAAGGACGTGACAGGAAGCAGCGATCCTTACGTAAAGGTGTACCTTTTGCCGGACCGGAAGAAGAAATATCAAACGAAGGTGCATCGAAAGAACCTGAACCCCGTGTTCAACGAAACCTTCATATTCAGGTTAGCTTGCGAGATTTAATAAATTTCGAAACGTTGTCAGAATCGATAGGTTTCAAGTTTCTTAAGAAATATCGAAACAACTGGTATCTGTCACCAGCGTGTCGTACGAAGAATTGAGGCAACAGTATCTCCAATTCTCCGTTTACGACTTTGATCGATTCTCTCGGAACGATCTGATCGGACAAGTGGTGCTCAGGGAGCTGTTGGATTGCACTGACCTCGAACAAGAGATCGAGTACACGATGGACATTCTCTGTGCTATGCAGGTAATGAATTCGTCACTTAAATGACTGTTTGAAATGGAGGTTGTGTCTGGGTTGTTCGAGGTTGTCGAGTAATTCAAAATCTTCCACTAATGATGGTATCCCAATTATCGAGTGTCGAGAGTACACGGGGATTGTAATATTGAATATTTAATTATGTTGTTAATAGCGTCGAATTTTGAACGCTTTGAATGATTTGAATAGATCAAAGACATATCTCGATTTGCAGTGAATCAAAGCTTCGCTTTTAACCGTTTGAGTGCGAAGAAGCGCTGTCGCGCTTTTCTTGTGTTGTGGGAAATGCGGAGAAACGCTGTCGCGCTTCTCTTTTGTTGTGCCAGAAATTTTTCGCTGTATGTAAAAAAGGACTCGATGGAATTTGTGCAGCAAAACACTCTTGTAATAAGCGAGAATAAAAAATATTTTTGTTGCTAGAAACTACTTTTTATATAACAATTAGAGTAAATTACTATCGTTTTTATTATTTTCTACAAAAAAAAACTATGCATTTTATTCCGCATTTTTACCATATATACAAGAAAATTTTTCAACTCTCAAACGGTTAATAACTATCATTGATCCATAAAGTACAGAATATACTAAACAGTGATTAATTTTATTTTCATGAATTCTTATATTAAAAATAAAAAAAAACAAATCTATAGTCTACAGTGATCTAAAAAATTGAATAACACCAAATATTTGTCTTCAACAACGTACCTTTACGTCCACTATTTGCAAGTCTTTAAAAAACAAATAGATACATCGGTAATTTAAAACAAGCTATATTTGCTTCCCCCAAAATAAATAAATAAAAGAAGCGAACCTTAGAAAGTGAAAATTCACAGTTTTCGGAAAGGATTGTTAAAAAGTAGAAATATGCGTAAGATCTAAAATATGGAAATTGTATTTGCACCGATCGCGTTGAACAAGTGACCTTGAACAATCAAAATTCACAGCCTCCATCTTAACCACTGCTTCGATCACCATCTTAGCCTCCGCTTTAGAAACTGAACCGGTTTTCGCTCGTTCCTTTAGGACAAAGTGGACCTGGGAAAATTAATGCTGTCGCTTTGCTACCTTCCAACGGCTGGCAGGCTAACAGTGACCGTAATTAAAGCCAGGAACCTGAAAGCCATGGATATAACAGGATCGTCTGGTAAATTTGTGCGAAACTGTTTCTCGCGGCTGTCGATAAACAGCAGAACACATGACGCGAACAAGTTTTCGCAACTTGTTATGCGATGTTGATAATCATGCTATTTGTTTAAACTGTTTATTCAGCGGTTGAATATATTCTAATTCTTATTACCATTCATTATTCCCTATTCCGTGAAATATACGGTAACATGAAATTCCAAAACCGTGCAAGTAGAATTCTGTTATTATTATTTTGAGATTTAATTTGAAACCGGGGAAAACGATAAGCGTGGAAATATAAAGTTTGGAAAATGTTTCTAGGGATTGGAAACTGTTTGTTGAAATATCTCTCTAAATTAAACATTAATAGTCTTCTAAATTACCATTCCGGAAGAAGTAAATGTTCAAAAAGAACTTTAAATCTGATCGAAGAAGAAAAAAAAAAAAAAAAAAAAAAAAAAAAATTGATTTGTAATATTTAATTAGAAAAAGTGATTCCACAGAATATTTAGCGTATCAACTGGCATATCCTTATTCACGTAATAATAGTTTTACTTCGTTTAACCGTCATGGCTCACCAGCAACCCTCGTGATCCAGAAAACCATGATGCTTCATCCAAAACTAAATATAATTACTTTTTCGAAGGACCGATAAATTTCTCGCTTGACCTCTTCAAAGACTTCAAAGACCACTAAAGTACCTGTTCACTTTCCTTTTATTTCTTTATACCCAACAACCCCTTATATGGACGATAATATTTTTTCTCTTTTCTGCTTTCTTCGATAGCTATCGATTTAAAACGAATAAAATACAACGAAGCAAAAAATTAGATCATTCTTTTCCAATACTAAAAAGAAATAGTCTCTCAAGAGGTTGAAAGTCACACTCTACTCGCCATTGCTCACGCATTCCGCATCGCTATAAAAAAAAAAACCAGCCAATAAATTCTTCAATAATCGTTTCCTCGTTTTAATATCCGTAGAATACGTTACATTTAACGCAACGAATCAATTTTTCAGACCCATACGTGAAGGTGTACCTGCTGTGCCAAGACAGGCGAATCAAGAAGAAGAAGACCTCGGTTAAGAAGAACACCCTGTTCCCCGTGTACAACGAGATCCTTGGATTCGATGTGCCGGCGGAGAATATCGAAGACGTCAGCCTGATAGTAAAAGTAATCGATTACGACAGGTAAGCCGTAAGGAAAAGCGTTTTCCGTAAACGAGGCCTCGATCTCTGTTCGAACGATCACCAATCGACCGCGGTCTAATGTTCTCCGTAGAATCGGATCGAACGAATTAATGGGCTGCACGGCGATTGGCGCCGACTTTATTGGAATCGGTCGTGAGCAGTGGCTAAAGATGCTGGAGAATCCGAGGAAACCGGTGACGCAATGGTACCCGCTGATGGAAACGATCCCTGGTCACATTCCAGCTGTGAGCTCGGAGCCTCTTCCAGTGAGTCTGAGCTGCTTGAACAGCAGGTAAGTCGATGAATAATTTTAACCCTTTCATAATTGTATCTGTACAGTGTCGGTACAGCTCGAATTGCGATAAAGCGAGCTGCAATGCTTGCGAAATAAATATTTCTTCTATAAAGACACGGTTTATACCCCGGAAACATTGATAGTAGTAATCTTAGAATAGATGAATTGTGAATTTTTGTGCATTTCTGGGAAATTTAAAGATCCGAAGTTTATTATTTATGTTATATGTAAATTAGAGTGTGTTTTAGAATATCTGGTAGGTAGAATAATTTTGTGAAGAAGTTCTTCTTTTTTTACTTTATTCTGAAAAATATGAATTGGCAAAAAATGCGAATAAAGTTCGTGAAATATAAATTGTAAATTGTAAAAAATTGTAAAAGATTATAAGTCTGGTGATAAAGAGTTGATCATAAAATTGCAAATATTCTGACTTAAAATTATTTAAGAATTATTGCTTAAAACTTACTTTATTGAAAACTACCGAATTATTGTCCACTTTTCTAACGTGTTTCTTTTATAAGAAAAAAATCTGAAATTATCTATATTTATGTAACATTTACTGTTCTTCTTTCTTATTAAATTACAAGTAATAAAAAAATACTGGAATCCAGAAAGATCGTTAAGCTGCAGGATTAAAAACGGATGTTGTAAAAGTGAAACAAAGTTGGGTATCGAACAACGCAAACTTTTTACAGATGAAAACAGCACGGCCGGGATAAATATCGCAGGAAGACGCAGTTTTTGTCGAACATCGGCTTGGGCGATGTTTCCTTCTGTCGTCGTTTAATGCACACCGCTTGACTGACTTAAGTACAATTTCTATCTCAAAAGAAAGCTCGGAAGAAACACAACAAACCAAAAACCAAAAAAAAGAAAAAAAAAAAAAAAATGAAAGAAACAAAAAAACACACTCTGTGCTTTTTGGAATATAACCAAACGTGGCGAGCGTGGAATAGTAAACGAGTTTTAGAACGTAGTGGAATGTTTGTAAAAGCGTAGTATCATAGGGAGTCGTTGGAAGGCGAGGTTGCTCAAATTATAATCTTTGAAAAGAATAACAAAGAAATTATATATATAAATAAAAAGAAAAAAAAAAAATATTAAGAGAAAGAGAGAATGAAAGGAAGCGAGAGAAAGAGAGAGAAAAAGAAATAAAAGATAGAATAGTTTATTTTTTGAAAAAGCGAATCCAGGCTGGACCTGTGTTCGAGCATACACACTAATACAAAACTATAGTTTAACAACTATACCCATGATCATATATATTTTATCAACGAGAAACGATGAAACACGGATCCAAATAGAAGGTTGTGAATGGAGCGAATTTTTACGACGACCCAAAATGGCGGAACGCGCAGACTGTTTGCCGCTCGATGCTTTCGATCCTTCGAATCGATAAACCCGCCCCATTCCCATTGGTTTCGAGTCGAATAATACGAGCACGAATCGGGGATAACGATAGGGATCTCGATAGACGAGTAAAGTTTCTACGGACGATATTGGAAAATAATTGCAAGACGGAACAATGAGTCGAGAATATAGAGAGAGAGGCTTTGCTATACACGTGCCACTTTGAAGTAATCGTTGTGGCACGTACAAAAGGATCGTCGCGACGAGTCGTAGAGAACGACTGAAGCAAATGCATGAGTTTCTTTTCAAAATTGCTTCACGATTATTTGCGACGCTCGTCGGCCATTTCGAATGTTTGCAAACATTTATTTTTTGTTTCTTAGCGATACCTACACTATATGTGTGTTTTTCTT
>SMSQ01010933.1:0-25198 GCA_019453375.1 Ctenoplectra terminalis | reverse complement strand
CCTTCGTTAGTGGTTACCACTATTGCTCCCTTTCGCCTACTGCACCTCCGTGTCTACAGCCGGCCTGTACCACTTGCCCCTCACCACCGTTTACTACGTACGATCAAACCTCTCCCACGCTTGTCGTTTCCTCACACGGTGGTCGTTTGCCTATTCAAACCTTCCACTTTCCCACCCTATCTTTCGGTATCGCACTTTCGTCCGTTTCACCTGTTTCTCGCCTCTCTTTCTTCCTTTCGTTTTTTTATACATTTTTCACCCGTTTTCTGGCCCTGCTGCGTCCGATCTATTCGCACTTTTCACAGTCTTCGCACCTAGTTGGGCATACTTATCGGCTCGGTTGTGTACAATACTGGTCGTAGAAATTGCACCAGCTTTTATCATCGTGTGGAGTGTTGATAAAGAGTCGTGACCAGGAGTTGTAAATGTTTTTCTGAAAGTGACAGTCATACGTAACTGTGAAACGATTAATGTATTTTTTAAAAATAAGCGTTATTATGTATGTAAGGGGGAATGAAAGAGACAGAAGAGAGTTAAACTGAAGTAAACGGAAGAAATTCGGAAGTTAACGGAAGGAACGGAAGATACGGAAGTCACGGAAGTACGGAAGTCACTAAGACACTTTCTGAAGTCTTTGTCAGAATAATCGAGCTCTGTGGCGTAGAAATTATTTGGTTTATTAAATAATAACAATAATAACTGAAGTTCAAACAATAATAACAACACTCTTAATCAATATACGTCTCTCCTCGCTACTCTCTTTCCTTACTGCACTCTTGCCACCAAATCTCTCGCGTCCCGAACATTCACTCGCTTAAATGCACATCCCTCAATCGCTCTATCTTTTTTCCACATACGTTCCTTTTTCACTCGCACTCAAAATCTTCGCATCCATCCCTTCCAATCGCGCAGTCACGTAGACTTCATTCCCACGGCCCAGTTTCTCGGTTTCAAACATACGCTAGACATAACCGAGACACTCTTCGCTAACATTCTTTCGACCACCCAATATTCGTCCACGGTCACACTTTTCCAAACATACCCGGATCAGTCTCACTCGCAACCATAAATACATTCACACCACCACTCGAGAGGCCCATCTACTGGCGCCGTCCCGTCGCAGGTAGTGGCGACTCTTACATATAGTATAGTATACATATATTTTTAATGTTTTAGAAATAGTGGAGTATACTGTTGCGGTCCCCTTCCTTGCAAGGGTCAGGTATTGGTTTATGGCACTCGGTGAGTGTCTGGCCTTTCCTTTGCTTTTTCGTTAATTCGATTTTTTCCTTCAAGCTAAGAACACCATTCCAGGTCATATTTTTTGTAACGCATCATCAATAGATATTAATAAATATAGTTAGTCAAAACTCTGTTGAATTTATTTTACAAATAAATATTCAACAGTATTAGGTTGGGTGGATAGGTTCGTATGGTTTTCAGCGATAATTGTCCTCCAGCGCTTTGGAATGCAATTAAATTCAGTTAAAATCTTGAAAACAAAAGGTAGCTTAGCAGTTGAAATGGATGATACGTTATTGGATAAAAATATTTGCTTTTATAATAAAGAAATCGGTTTTTATTTACGCGTTGAAATCCGTGCGAACTTTGTGGCTAGGTTAACCCTCTGTGGGACCGACTTAAAAGTTACAAACCGATGTATCTATATTTTAAAGAATTAATTGTGTTCAGTTATCGCTGCACTATTAAATTTGATTACTGTATTATTGTAGCGACACCACGATCCATCTACGGTAATTATTAGTTAAAACATTTTCGAATCAAAGTGAAAAATTGTAACCAATCGTAATTTTTTCTCCAATAAATTATTTCTCCAAAAACGATCGAATCAGAACAAGCTCGATAATATTACGTGTTGTAATTCGAAGCATAGTTCGTTTCAATTTAGAAATTTAGAACTGCGTGTTCGGTAAATCTATAGTGTTAGAGAAGCTCTCACAAACTCCTGGTAAATTAAACAATAAAGAAAACAGTAAGGAATATTTTATAGTACGCTTTTAAGAGGTTAATTATCATTCGTGCTTTTATGCGACGATTACAGAAATTTTTCGAGAGAAGACGGTAATATTTTTGAAAGATGGACGCAGTTCCATCACAGTCGTAAGGACATTAGTGGCAAGTTTAAAATATTAAAACGTAGCGTACGACGTACACCTATCTCCGTGCTTCTTATGAGAATGATATCGAGTACACGGCTCTCTGTTTGTTCATGCGTTGACTCCATTAATATAAATTGTAAAGCTCCCCGGAGATAAACCCGCTGGGGGTACACATATAAAATGAGGTTTACCATTAAGAAACCCGGGGATTTACTTTAGTACAAAATGCACTTCACGTATTCTTTACGCTCATGGATATTCCGATATCATTCTTCAGACGGTGTCACGATTATTGTTTGCAAAAAAAAAAAGGGGAAAAAAGTAAAGAAGAAACCTACTTTACACAGTCTGACTTTCTAGGTTACTGTGCCTTTCTTGCAACGGCAGAAAGAAAAATGGCATTCCTTGAAGTGTGAGAGTAAAAAGACGAAACAATTTTTGTACTTTAGTAACACGACGGAGGAACATTTTAAAAATGACAAATTCTTTTTTTTTTAATATTTTTATAAATTTTATTGAAAACATAAAGGGTAGGTAGACAATTTTTTTTATTTACTAAATTTTATAATGAATATTATATTTAGGGTTTATTTAGGTATTTTTTATTATTACGTGCGTTCTGTATATCTTTGCATTTTTGAATTTTTCGTAAATGCATAGTTGCATGGAAAAAGCTGCATAAATTATTTAGGAATAGTAGTATATATTTGAAATTTTTTTACAGTTTTTAATAGAAAACAATGGCCAATACAGTCATGACTAAAAACGAATGCAAATATTAATATCTTACAATGAAAATTAACGTCAAGGAACGACATTATTTCCGGGACTGACCTAATTCTGTTATTTTTCTTTTTCTACAAGAAAATATTATTTCTCTATTTATATGAAAAATTGCACGCCGGTCATTTTGTCCGCCACGGCAATTTTAATATTAACCCTCAATGGCCTGAATTTTGTCTGCTTATTAGAAAAACACTTACGATTGATTACAGTTTTTCACTTTTATTTAAAAACTTTTAAACTAATAATTACTATGAAAGAATCATAGTATCGCTACAGTAATACAGTAATCAAATTTAACAGTACATCGATAACTAAATAAAAATTAATTCTTTAAAATATAGATACATCAGTTTGTATCTTTTAAGTCACACGGTCCCACGAAGAGTTAATATTTCTAAGAATGAAAATTTATAAATCCTCTTCCCTAAAATTTACGTTGTTCCAGTTGTACCGCTATCGATGCCAAGCAGCAACACACGAAATGACCACAATTCGTGGAAAAATCGTGGAAAAATCGTGGGATGCTTCGCCGGTAGAAATCCTTCCGGCTAACTTTCCACTTAACCGTAAACGTCCGTTGTAAATTACCGCGATTTCGACAGGACATCGGAAATTGACCGCGCATTCACGCCAAAGAGGCAGATACCACGCGAATAACCGTGCGACCAAGATTGACGGTCGCAATAATCACCGAAGCCCGCCGTTTTCAGCTAATTTCTCCGCTATCTTCGATAGTCGATATATGATCGTCTGTGTGCCGGCTTGGTGTGCAAGCATTCGTTAGCATAAAGGAACCACGACTAACCCCTGACCCCTATCGCGACATTATCGGCCCTCTGGCGCGGTCGTTAACGGGGTAACTGTAATTGAACTGCTACACAGACAGCCAGTGGCTCTCACTTACCTCCTCTACTTTCGAATCTCGCGACCTTCTAATCCTCTCGCGGAACCAGGTCTTACGTACCGGAGAAATTGTCCTTACGATCGAAGAAACTATCCGGGCTGATCGGCGGAAACCGTTACTACTAATCGAAGGATCAAGTCGAAGGTGGGCAAATCGAACGCTAATCTACAATTGCAATTACGCTTAAACACCTCGAGATTAATCTACCTATCTGTTTAGTCAATGTGTACCGTAGTTTTCGCTGTGTTCGTTTATATCGAGTGTCCGGTGTAATTGAGGCGTTATCTGCAAGAGGGATGCGAGTCCAGGAATACTATTAGTTAAGAGAAAATAATGTTGGAAGAATTGACGGCACTGTTTGAGTATTTTATTGTGTTCGGGTCTGGGGGACCAAACTGTGTTTTTTTATTTATATATATATATTTTTTTTGTGTGTTAAATTTTGTTGAAAGATTTTTTGAGTGTATTGGTTTTTGTATGTGTTATAGGATACGTAAGTGCAATTTTTGTTACGTTGTGTTTTAAAGTAGGTATGTATCGTAATTGTTATACGATTAGAGGGAGGATTTGTGAACAGAATAGTTTTGTTATATATTTTCTTGAACTTTAAAAATATTGGATCGAAAGTTGGGAGGGATATATACTATCGGGTAGAAGGTTGGAACCACTATGCGTTTCAAGGAACACGGAAATGATAATAAAAAAGAATAATAATTTGAAATTGTTTCTGTGAACACAATAGTTATGTTATATACTTTCTTGAATTTTAAAAATATTTGAACGAAAGTTGGAGGAAATATGCAATACTGGCTAGAAGGTTGGAACCACTATGCGTTTCAAGGAACACGAAAATGACTAAAAAAAAGAATAATAATTTGAATTTGTTTTTGTGAACACAATAGTTATGTTATATACTTTCTTGAATTTTAAAAATATTGGAACGAAAATTGGAGGGAATACATGCTGTCGACTAGAAGATTGGACCCATTATGCGTTTCAGGGAACACGCAAATTATAAAAAAAGAAAAAAAATAATTTAAAATTGTATTATCTTAATATTAGAACTATGGACGATTAAAATATACTTATTTGTACCGAAAAGAAATAATAATAGGTATCTAAAAAAATACATAATACGATGAAAATAAACCTTCTTTATATTTTGTACAGAAAATTAAAGAAAATTTCCCAAAATACGTTATAAATTTAGGAACCCGTAAATTTGACCACTTTGATAGTTACATTGTTTAAAAACATCAATAAACAATCTATCAAGGTGCACAAAATTGCTATTAATACCTGCAATATTTATCTTCAATAAAAAAAAAAAAAAGTTAACGACGAATTTAATATTGATACCATCCAGAAAATGGTTCCAATCTTTGACCGGTAGCATACTTCTTTAACACTACAACCACTGACGATTAAAGCAGACTAATTTGTACCAAAGAAATCAAAATGGTAAGCACGTTGCAATGGTAACAAATCTTTTTTAACCCATTGACTGCCAACTATTAAAACTGCCAGCTACGAGATATCTCGAAATATGTGCTGCAATTTTAGATTAATCACAAATGACCATTTGAATTAAGAATTATTAGTGTTTTTTTTTCAATAAAAATTACTGTAAATGCCATTACAATATTATATCAGTAACTTAATATTATTATATTTTATAAAATTTCACGTATTCTTTAAAATAAAACCTTGGCATCCAAGGCAAGACGCTCTAAATATGCCCGCCAGTCAATGAATTAATATTCCTTCCAGAAAATTCAGTAAATCATTGAAAATCCCTAAAAACGCCCGTTTATAATTCATAGAATTTATACGAAGGATTACAAACCAGTCAGTTCGACCACTCAAGTAGTCTTGAGACAATCTCGCGCCCTTATTGCACCTATACACTCAATTACAGCGAGACAATAGCCGCGCAGGATACAGTGGTACTCCGCGTTATCGTTATTGCTTCGTGAAATGAAATAAAGGATACGTTAGATCTGGAATAATAGCTGAGATAAAGAAATCGATTTATCAGGAATATTAGGTAGTTCAAAATGAACGATGCTGTTGGTAATAATTGATTGAGATCGCTGGTGAATCTCTTGATGCCCGGCTTTAGATCTATCTAACGTCGTTTTTAAGAAACGTACGAAAGAAATAGAATTCGCGTATCGTAACGTGTTGTTTAAAAGATGCACGAGTCTCGTCGATCTTCTTAAAATGATTCCGCGAATTTAAGTTCGGTAGAATGGTAAACTTCGATTCGAGGCGGGCATCTCGAGAGTTGGTGGAATATAAAATAAATTTACGATAGGTTTCAATACGCATTATTTCCGACGACGTATTTTACGTATCGATCGTGTAATAAATAACGCGCGTCTTGTTACAACCGAAGTTATAACATTCTGCGACGAGTTTTGCATTTCTAACGAATCTTCAGTGATTTTTCTAACGGAAATTATTTTACCTCGCGCAAACGATTCTTAAGCGGAATACCATATGTATTTTTTTGTGCAAAAAACGTGGAAAATATATGTATGAAATGTGAAAAGGATACTCGAAGTTGCATTTTAAAAAATTATAAACGCGTTTGTTTTTAGAAAGATCTTGCAAATATAAAAAGCTTTGCACGTTCTGTTGAGTTGGTTATAAAAAATTGTGGAACTTCTTCTTGTTCATTTTTTTTTTTATTTCTTCGTTTTTTTGTATACTTACCATTTGTAACAAAATGTTGAGTAGTAATAACGGGAACATCTCTACAGGGTGCCTCAGCTAATGGAGGCTACCTAAAAATCGTGATACAAAAAGGTATATGAAGGTATATATATATTTCTTCTCTGGTAGAAAATACTAATGGGTTTGAAAAAGCTCGAAAAAATGACGGTATAAAAAAATGTGTCCGTGTTACGTCTCCTTCGGAAGCGATTAAATAATACTGTAAACATTCTTCGTGTAATTAAAAATAAAGGAGATACTTAACCCTCTATTGGCCGAATTTTGTCTACTTATCACAGGAAAAATTACAGTTGATTACAGTTTTTCGCTTTGATTCGAATTCTTAAAGTAATAATTGCTATAGATGAATCGTGGTGTCACTGCAGTGATACAGTAATCAAATTTAATAGTACAGTGATGACTAAATAAAATAAATTTTTTAAATACAGGTACATTAATTTGTAACTTTTAAGTCACACGGTCCCCTAGAGGGTTAAGTTACCTCCTTTAGATCAGACAGCCGGTATATACTACTTAAAATGTATTAGGTCGGAAACTATGAAACGGGCGTTGCGTCAATTCGCGCGGCACATGAGTCCAATTTTTTGACTTTATTTATTGCACGCAAATGTTTTAACACAGCTGTATGACTAGTTCCTAGTTTAGACCCAAGTGTTTGACTAGTTGTGCGTGGATCGGATTCCACAGTCGTCCTTAATTCCTCGTTATCAATACGGGCCAGTGGTCTTCCTCGAGGCTCATTCACGATACTCAAATTGCCAGAACGAAATTTTTCGGACCGATATCGAGCATTTTTTTCATTGCTGGATCCATCTCCGAACGCCTGATTAATATTTCTCGAAGCTTGAGCCGCGGTATGATTTAATTTAAACTCGTACAACAAGAGTAGATGTAAATCGCGTTTTGTTTCCATCTGGTTTAGGACAAAAATAAAATAAAAATGGGATACAAAGGCGAAAAAATTTTACAAAATGAGTAAGAAGAATACGTTTAAGCTTTATAAATAAAAATATCGAGCGCACGTTACAATGTATTTCTCTCAGTCGCAGCTGAACACAGACTAAACAAAAAAACGCTCGTTTCATAATTTCCAACCTAATAGTATTTCACGTTTAAGAAAATGTAACTTGTCTTTGAGTGTCACTAAATTTATAAAAATTCGTGAATTTCTAAAATCGCACGATAAGAAAAGAAATGACAAAAATAAGTAAATATGTATACGAATTAATTAATTAAAACTGTGTTACACATTATCATGATATGAAACCGATTTTTATTGAAAGAAGAAGAAGAAATATTTTAATACTAAAACTACAGTCCCTGGCCATCGAATTAGGACCGCTACAAATTTTCAGCATTTTTCACGTTTTCCGTGAAATTAAAAGGTCTGTTCAAAATGTAACGATATAATTTATTAACTACTGATACATTATACACTACTACTGTACATAACGTTATTAACACATGTTAATATTTTGTATTTCCACCCTTTTCTTCGACGACAGTTTGTATTCTTTCCGGCACGCTTCGTATACATTGCTCGATCGTATGCTTTGTATCTTCGTTATTTTCCCAAATATCTGTAATTTTTGTTTTCAACTCGGATAACGCGGTGCTTGGAGAGTTGTAAACTAGTCTTTCGAGTAGACTCCAGACATTTTCTATGGCATTCGAGTCGGCAGAATTGCCTGGCCATGGGAACAAAAGGATGTTTTTCATTTTAAAATCGCTCATCGCCCACCCAATTTGATTATTATCACGATAGTAACAAATCAATTTCTATGTATACATCGTTATCAACGTATTTAGTAATAATTTGAACGACCAAAGACAGTTTTCCATATATGACACAACGTTACAGCCATAAAAGTGAAATTTTCGTACGTCGTCCTAATTCGACCATCTATCGCCAGGGATTGTATACTTACCGAAGCGGACTCGACGCCGTTACGTATTTTAGTTAATAAAGAACTGTTCTTACATAATTTATTGTTTGTTGCGCCTTGAATAGTGAGTCAACAGCGTTATAGCCATAAAAGTGAAATTTTCGTACGTACTGGGACTGTATAAGTGGTGAAAACGACGGGTTTCTAATTTCTCATAGAAATTGTATAAATTTACGGAAGTTAATTCATTGATTTTTTCCGCGATTATCCGTAGAAAATATAAAAAACGATTTATTTCCATCGCTTCGTATATTTTTTTAAACAGATACCTATGCATTACCCGTTGCTAGTCGTGTGCGATTCAAATTCATAGAAGTGTCGAATTTATTGTTCGAAGATAAAATACGAACGAACATACGATCGCTCGCAGACTGTAATTATAAACGATCAGAGATCCATCTGCAGCGAGAAAAATTTTAATACGTGCCATCTACGGCAACAGAATTGTTTATGTTGGGCAGAAAGAGGCGGCGAAGAGTAGAAAGGGAATACAAAGCGTAGCGATGGTGGATATAGTTGAATCAGATATATTTTTTATTTACGTTCTCTCCTAAAAGACTCTGTTTATTTTGTCTATCATTTATAAACAAGAATGAAAATACAAAGCGTCGAGCTGGTACAAAAGTAATACGAGTTTTTACTCTAACATATGAAGTTCTGCTTTTAGGGAAAAAAAAAATGTTTTCCGTGCGCGCAACGAAGTATACATTTTCCGTTTTTAACTGTAAATAGCGGCCGCTATTACTTCGGATTAAAAAATATTAAAAGGTGCAAGTTCTCTCTGTTTCGAGATAACGAAGTTAATTTCGGCCGGCGTTTTGGGGGTAAGGTCGATTGAATTTTTTATTATTGAACATCGTTTGGAAAAGTTTGTAGCAAAAAAAAAAAGGAAAAAAAATGACAATCGCTGAATAAAACACGCGGAGAAACTTGCGGATAAGAATTTTCTAAGCTTATCTTGTAGAATATGAACAAACTTTTCGCGGATGACTTTCAATTAGCTGACACATAATTTATAACTAATGCATATTAAATTAGACCATTCTGTCGAAAAAATAACCAGATGAGATTTTTTTTTTAATTTATCCTTTAATACCTGCAGACATTATCGGTGCTTGGCATTGGTAGCGTCGCAGTTTAGGAAATGCAAATTTTACACGAGAGATTTTCAAGTTTACATTTTTGAAATTACTAAATCCAGACTTTATTATTATTCATTTTTTATTGTGGTTAATTTGATCAATTGGTTATTGTGGTTTTTGGAAACTTTGGTAGAAATATAGACGCAATGTAAACCTTGTATTTAATAAAAGCAAATTTTTTATTTTTTAAGTTGTACCATTATCGATATCAAGCAGTCGGGAAATGAAGTTCGTTTTCTAGGAAACTTTTCTATTTTTGTGTTATGTTTGCGTAAACACGCGAGATTCTAAATAACTGTTCACTCCCGTCCATAAGTCATCAGCCACTTAACAAAACAAGGAATTATATAAACTCGTCGGTTAATTTGATAAATATTCGAGAATTCATCAGATTTACCAAACTTAGCGGTGATTATATATAATAACCGGAAATTATATATAATCACCGGATTAATTACATTTACGTAACATATCTCCTACTCTCTACTTGTTTATGTTATGCAGAACTTTAATTTATACTTTCTTTACTGAGAGTCAACTTTAATTTGTACTGTCTTTACTTGAGAATCAATTTATACTGTCTTATACTGATTTTACTGAGAGTCCACTTTATTAAGAATTTTGTTAAAAACTTACGAGTGTCCACTGACTTGTGGTCAGAAATATGTACGTCTTTCGTTGTCGAAGAGTTAATCCTTTGCACTCGAGAGGTGACTCTCACTCACCACTTGAATTAATGCAGCGACTCGAATTGCGTATAATATAATTATTTTATTTCAACTTTTCGTGTATCTTTTAGATAGCAATATTTTAGAAAGCACTCTTCAAAATCCATTCTCTGTTCCTTGGGACAAGTTTCGGAAAAATGTGTCTTTCGAGTGCAAAGGGTTAATGCAGCGACTCGAATCGCGTATAATATAATTATTTTATTTCAACTTTTCGTGTATCTTTGCATTATACGAGACTCAATATTGAATCTTAACCCTTTATAGCCCGAATTTTGTCTGCTTATTGGGGAAAAAATTACGATTGGTTACAGTTTTTCATTTTGATTTGAAAATGTTTTAACTAATAATTACCGTAGATGGATCGTGGCGTCGCTACAGTAATACAGTAATCAAATTTAATAGTGCAGTGATCACTAAACACAATTAATTTTTTAAAATATAGATACTTCAGTTTGTAATTTTTAAGTCACACGATCCCATAGAGGGTTAAGCTTGATAACTTTGATTCGTGCAATATTTTAGAAAGCACTCGTCAAAATCCATTCTCTGTTCCTCGGGACAAGTTTCGCAAAAATGTGTCTTTCGAGTGCAAAGGATTAATGCAGCGACTCGAATCGCGTACAATATAATTATTTTATTTCTACTTTTCGTGTATCTTTTAAATAGCAATATTTTAGAAAGCACTCTTCAAAATCCATTCTCTGTTCCTCCGGACAAGTGTCGCAAAAATGTGTCTTTCGAGTGCAAAGGGTTAATGCAGCGACTCGAATCGCGTATAATATAATTATTTTATTTCGAATTTTCGTGTATCTTTTAGATAGCAATATTTAGATTAACAACATTTTAGAAAGCACTCTTCAAAATCCATTCTCTGTTCCTCGGGACAAGTATCGCAAAAATGTGTCTTTCGAGTGCAAAGGGTTAATAATAGTAACGCACCACCATAAGTGCAAATTAATGGAAGCAGTAATATTATCGAAACATTTCTAACAGTCATTTACTTATAAATGAAGTAAAACACAAAAAGTAACGTTGAAGTTTGAAAAATGGTGAAGAAAGTTTACGTGTAATCCGTTTAAGACCGCTTTATTCGAGCAAACAGGTTAACTTCCTTTGGAAAATAAGTCGCGCTATCATTTCAATTCTGTTCGAAGGCAACAAGGTTAGAGTCCACTACTTTCTCTGTGTAACAGGAACGTGAATTGTTCCTTGGAAATAGTGAGAGGTACTCGACAGTTTCTAATTTTTTTTTTTTTTTTTTTTCTTTTTTTTCCCAGTACTAACTTTCCAGTCTTTAAGCCGGTCTCGTTTAACCCCTTCACTTAACGTTCTTGTACATTATTGCTTACACTATTCTCTTCTTCCTTTACATCTTTCCTCTTGGCTCTTTTCTTTCAGTCGTTATGCAACTTGTCTCTCTTAAACTTTATTGCCTAAAATATTCTCTTTACTTTTAGGAGCTTAAAAAAAGGTTGCCTTCTCGACAAGCATGAATCTAAAATAGTACGGTCAAACGACGTACAGTTAAGATATTTCTGTTTCAGTTGAATTGTTAATAAAATATCTGCAGCAATTTTTGCGTTTTCAAATCGAGCTTTGCGCTCTTGTTACTTCTGTTCGGTATAAGTTTGCGTAATAAATTGAACGTTATGTAGAAACCAATTTTGTTTGCTGTGAAATTTCGTCCTTTATTTTAGTTAATCTTCGATATAGAAATTGTTGCGAACGTTTTGTATTGTTTGTACCTTTGTCGTGGTGATCGCGCGAAATAATAGAAGCTCGCGTTTTTGTGAAGTATTAACTTGGATTATGAAGAATTTGAATATTTGAACAGTATGTTAAAAATTCTTGCAATGTTAAAGCGATTGAAAATTACAACTCGATATGAGTGGACAAAAATTTAATTGGAGCTTTTAAATATTATATGGAAAAATAAAATTCCTGGTAAAATTATTTTAAATGATATTAAGATTTCTTTTTTTTTAAGTATGAATTGTTGTTAGTAATTATGAGTAATTTATTTGTATAATTTTATTGGTAAAATTTTTTAGTTGAAATTATACGGTTGAAACAACTAGTTTATGTTATTAAATTAGTTTAAATTAAATCTAAAATTAGTGAAAATTAGTGTAACTTAAATAAACGAAAAGCACTAAAATTTTTTATTTGATATTATACGATTGAAACAACTATTTTATGCTATTAAATTAATTTAAATTAAATCTAAAATTAATTAAAATTAGTGTAACTTAAATAAACGAAAAGCGCTAGTAAAGTTTCAATATCTTTTAAGCAATATGAAGTTTACGCTCGTATTTTTCTATTCTGGTACTCATTCATTGAAAAATGGTCTTCATTCTTTGTAAACATTCGAACAGACCCCATTTTTGTGTTGCGTGTAGTAGTATCGCAAGGAAGAGGACAGCTAATAGCGTGTAAAATAAATAATGAAAACGTAAACACAACATAAAATGTCATTTTACACAGGATACACGAATTCATTGCTCAGAGTTTGCTACGTAAATATTGACTGCACGAGTATAGAAACAGGAATGTTCACTGCACGGTTATACCTCGGGTTGTTCTCATACTTCCGTACCAAATGATACATTTACAAATTTCACCGTAATTTATACTTTACAATCGTATATCTTATGTACTGTTTTGCGCAATATTGGATACTTATTGCTCGACTCGTTTTTGTGCGATGAATTCGAACTGAATAAAATATCATCGCTTTAAGTGCACATCATTGAATACTGAATCTTATATCGGGGAAAAAAAAATAAAAAAATAAATCATCAGAATTATTCATCGTTCTATTCGAACTTCTTTATACTTATAGTTTTGATTTAAAAAGTAACAGGAAAGAAATAGGATTTCAGTGATTTTTAATATAAAAGATATCCCTAATTTATATTTTCATATTTACATAAAATCAAGTATGTCACACTTTTCTATTTTTAACACGTTAAGAACGAAAGGTCTCAGACAATTAGTTACAACTTTAATTTATATTTTCATAGTTATAGAAAACTAAGTATGACACACTTTTCTATGTATAACAAAAAAAAAAAAAAATGAAAATGAAAATTCTCAGATATATGCACCGTAGAATAAAATTAACTTATATAATAGACACCCCCAATTAATATTTACAAATTTATATAAAATCAAGTGTGCTACACGTTCCTATCTGTAATAAATAAAAAATGAAAATTCTCCTATGTATACACAGTAGAATAAAATTAATTAATATAAAAAATATTATTCAAATTCCTAATTTATATTTTAATATTTATATAAAATTAAGTGCGCTACACTTTCCTATCTGTAATAAATAAAAAATGAAAATTCTCAGATATATGCACCGTAGAATAAAATTAACTTATATAATAGACACCCCCAATTAATATTTACAAATTTATATAAAATCAAGTGTGCTACACGTTCCTATCTGTAATAAATAAAAAATGAAAATTCTCCTATGTATACACAGTGGAATAAAATTAATTAATATAAAAAATATTGTTCAAACCTCCAATTTATATTTTCATATTTATATAAAATCGAGTATGCTAGACTTTTCTATTTTTAACACATTAAGAATGAAAGGTATCAAACCCCTAATTTATATTATTATAATATTATAATATTATAATTTATATTTATATTTTCATATTTATATAAAATCGAGTATGCTTCGCTTTCCTATTTTTAACACATTGAGAATAAAAGGTCTCAGACCTATACACCGTGGGATAAAATTAATTAATATAAAAAATATTATTCAAACCCCTAATTTATATTTTCATATTTATATAAAATCGAGTACGCACTTTCCTATCTGTAACAAATGAAAACCAAAAATTCTCAGACCTCCGTAGCACAGAATCTTTCACAAATTCATCCCAAATCCTCTTTCTCGATTTCACAATTCTCAATCGAATCGCCACATCGAATCATACCCGAAGCCAAGATTTATCAGAACGAGGTATTAATTGCTCCTTTCTTTATCGCGAGGAACGTGAAAAGCTCGCTGAAAAAACATAACCCAGATATACAGGTGATGCAACGGATACGAGTAAACTCGGCAAAAAACAACTCGGTCGTTGCTTTTCCATTAATTCGCGGTTAACGACACTCGGCGGAGGAGGAGTACGCCTGGGTGGCGTACAGCAGGTTGGCAAACGGTTGGACGGGGGTGGATGGCGAAAAGGGCGAACAGGAAAACCAGGAAAGGTATCTTTCGCGTGCGGGCATACGGTGCAACGTATCCGGGCAGGTATAGAGCGGACAATATACGTGCTTAATGGGAGCTCGCTCGCGAATAGCTCGAGGAAACTTCTCGAAATATCACTCCGCCGGTCCCTAAACCAACCGACGCAATGGCCGGTATTCCTGTTGGAAGCGGAATAATATCAGCTGTAGGGGTAGCGTAGCAATTTCATTACCGTAACCACTGGGTAGCCAGGCATTCGTGTGCAACCGACAATGCTCTGCACGTTTATGGAAGGGACAGCCTATTCGTGAGATTACACGACTGTTCAAGTAGAGCGGACCACGTTGTTGTTAATTCACCGGAGAGCCAGAAACTTCGCTGTGGAACGTACGGGCGAGCGAACCGTATCGAAGTGACTTCCGGATGAGCCGACGTATCAGATGTGGAAGAGGGAAGAGAGCACGTCTCTGCGTCGTACGTGGACCAACGCTGTTTCAGGGGCCTCCTGGGGGTAGGGCCGGAGGGACGTTGTAACCGGGAACCCTTCGGCAGCCTCTGTGTCCTGGTCGGTGAGTGATAGACGTTGAAGGGTTGCTTCTAAAAAGCCGGATGTTTCAATCGATTTTCTGTGATTAAATTCCACAGGGTGCTGGGGTGTATTCATTAAAAACAAAGAATCGGATACTGTGGATGTTTCCGGGAAATTTATTTTTACCGATTGTAGGCGCTTTTTCGGGAAAAAAGGTCGGTAGGTGAAAATAATTAATCGAGTAAATTGCATACGAAATTTTATTCAGCTTTTTTTTTCTTTTAATTCTCTGTGACACTGTGTGACTTAAAAGTTGCGAACAAATGTGTCTGCGTTTTAAAAAATTTATTTTATACAGATATCGCTGGTTCGTATGGGTTTTAGCGATAATTGTCTTCTAGCGCTTTGGAATGCAATTAAATTCAGTTGAAATCTTGAAAACAAAAGGTAGCTTAGCGGTTGAAATAGATGATGCGTTATTGGATATAAATATTTGCTTTTATAATAAAGAAATCGGTTTTTATTTACGCGTTGAAATCCCTGCGAAATTTGTGGCTAAGTTAACCCTCTGTGGGACCGTGTGACTTAAAAGTTACAAACTGATGTATCTGTTTTTTAAAGAATTAATCTTGTTTAGTTATCGCTGCACTATTCAATTTGATTACTGCATTACCGTAGCGACACCATGATTCATCGGTAGCAATTATCAAAAATTTTTAAGTCTAAGTGAAAAACTGTAAGCAATCGCTATTTTTTTCTCTGATAAACAGACAAAATTCGGGCTATAGAGGGTTAATGTAGAACTGTTTAAATTGGTGACTTCGTGGGGCTTGAAAGAATTTGTCGTTCCCATGAAATGTAAGATATGAGTTTGTTCATAATCGTAGAGACATCTTGGAAATACATTCATATATTCTGTAACAGTGGATCGAGTAAAACGGAGTGATTCGATAACAACTATTATAGTAATAAACTGTTATTTAAAAAATAAATAAAAATGAGTGGAAAATACACTCGGCGTGAAAATTGAAGGATCTCTAAATTTTAGCTGAAAAAGTTATCAATCTTTAAACTATTATAACTTCGTGTATAAAAATAAAATTATAATAATTTTCCCGGAAGTATTTTAAAGGGCGAAGCCCCTATTTTCAACCCCTTAAGTCGATTTTCCTCAAATGTACTTTTACACTGGGAAACAGAATGCCACCCTCGCATCAAAACTCGTTCATCCGTACAACTCGACAATAAGCGCCTGTTGCCCTAATATTAATTAATGGAATATTAAAAAGAAATTTTGAGGGTAGTTTTTTAAATACCGAAAATAAAGAGACATCCTCAGTTCGTCGACTCTTGAAACTAATATCGCGAGCTTGAAACGATACTTTAATAACAAATTATACGATACATTACTGTTAATAACCACTTCGCCTGATTTTATAAAGCAAACTTATCTTTTTAACGCTAGATTTACGGACATCGATCGGCTCATTTTGATGGGTACATTGAAATACAAATTTTTTATAATATCAGTAGTTCTTACTTCGAATTAATAGATTTCTATTAGCAGAGATTTATTTAGTACACCTTTCGTATATAAATTCTATTTTGTGTTAACATTTTTCGCGTAAGGACCGCGGGCCTTAACGTTAACCCCTCGCCTTACGATCACCAGTCGCGTGATGCAGATTATGGTTTCAGATGCAACAAAAACACTCTGCATTTTTAATAAAATTCAATTTTATTAAAATTTTAACTCGAATGATAGTTCCAATTTATAAGATTGAAAATTACCAACTGCAAATTATTGGGTTGTTTGGAAAGTAATTTCGTTTTTTCTTGTGAAAATGAAAGACAATTTTCGTATGACGAACAAATATTTGATTAAATTATATATTGGCCATTCCGGTCCAGCACCTTCCGCCATCTTTCGTGTTGTTATTCGCCGGTTTGCATCAACTAATGCCTTTATCTCGTCTTTATCAGCTTCAACCAGCCTTCCAGAACGAGGTGCATCTTCGACATCAAAATTTCCGGATCGAAATTTTGCAAACCAGTTCTGACACTGACGTACCGTCGACACATTTTCTCCATACACATCGGTTAATTTCTTTCTGGCTTGAACAGCATTTTTACCTTTTCTATAGTAAAAAAGTAAAATATGACGGAAATGCTGCTTATTGCTCTCCACATTTAAAAGGTCACCAACCGAAAACTACTGCCTAGAATCAAATGGACTTTTTCACGCACAAACCTTGCTATATCAGCTCTGAAAACATACAATGATTATGCGGCTTAAGTGTGAAGTTGGGTGCAAAAAAATACAATTAACCCTTTGCGGACGGCGTGATTTTGAATAAACCGTACCGTAGGGCCGAGCAGCTACTGCGATTGTCATTTAAAATGACCAGCGCACGTTTCAGCAGAAACGTTTCTTCAAGCGATTTTAAGCCTTATCAATTGTTTTCGCCGAACGCATATTTGGGTTCATCGGCCAAATCGATGGTTTCCGCAGAACACATATATTCGGCGGTAGTCCGCAAAGGGTTGAATCCTCTATGGGGAAAAAACGAAATTACTTTCCGAACAACCCAATACGTACAATATTTCAACGTTTTTCATTGGACACACTATTTAAAGTAGCGAACGGCTATCGCCAACGTGCGCAGCTGTTGAAACAGTACTGAAGCAAAGGGTTAGCGCTGAAAAGAGTCACGATTCGACTCGAAACGGAAAGAAAGATTGACGCCAAAAGCTGTTCCACTTAACCGCGGATACTTAAAGTATGAAAGAGCGCTCGTAACTCGAGAACACGTTGCACCGTACATACAATCCATGTAATTTTCATTACGTACCCGTGGCAGGGGTAAAATATCCCACGGATCATTTGTAGTAATTTCAGGCAAAGAAGTGAATGTTGAATTTAAGGGGACACGGTACACGGGGACGCTAATGAAAGAAAAGTGCACGACTTTAATTAGGTTCACTGGGGCTAGAAACAAGCCCAGAGTTGACAAACTACCTCCATCCACTGGCGTCCTTCTGCGTCTCTGTTCCGTTAACTTAAGGGAGCGTGTTGTTTCCGAGAGCCATGGTGGAACGGCATAACATCGCCCCCATCATCTCCTAATAAGACCTTGGCTCTCTTATTTAGCTGGAACTTTTCTAGGGAGAAAAGGCAGTAAATTGCGTAACGCTACCTCGAAATTGCCAGTTTCTCTGCTTTGTCTCGGCGCCTTCTTTCATCTTTGAGCAGAAGCAGGAACGGGTCGAAAGTACGATTTCTACGACCGATTATACCGACACGGGACGATACGCTGAAAACCACAGACAGAAGGGAACGATCGCATAAATATTAAAGCGTTTAACGTTTCGATCCTTCGATTTTCATGTATCTGCTTTAAATACTTTCCTACCATTCAGTGTAACTTCGATGTAATCGAAAGGCAACGCGTGTTCTGTAAAGGGAATTCTATCTGTTTTGAAATCGATTTCAACATCTCGATCTAGTTTCTTTTTCTATTGGCATTGAAATATGCAGTGAACAATTTTAGATAACGCAGGAGTGTTGGGTTGGTGCGAGTAGAGTTTGATCGATTGTAAAATGTAACAAAATCTTTAATGATAATATTTTACTCTTTAATTTCTAAATCTTTCACGCGCTCTCTATTTATATATTCTCTCCCAAGTTCACTCTTTGAGTCTCTATTCTCGACTGTCAATTCTCAACTTTCGCACGCACATTTTCCTTCGCCATATATTCTAACATTCTCTTTCTTTTCACTTTTTAATCTCTCTTACTCGGTCTTCTTATTATTCCAGAAAATCTTCGGTCACACGATGCTCACTGGATCCAAACACTCTTCTTACACGCTTCTATCACTCTGTTTTCATTCTTCATTCTCATATCTATCGCAGTGTTCCAAACACTCATTCCCAGCTCACGATTCCCATAATAATATAGATAACACGCTTATGCAGAAGACTCGTAAATTGTTCAGTTTCTATTTAAATGAAAGTTTGTAGGCTGTGACGATCGTGGGTTTAAAATTTTTTTTTTTTTTAATTTGCAAATATCTTAAAGAAGTACAGAGAATAAAAGAAATATTTGAGTGTTCGGTGAATTTGGGAGCAACGTAACTAAAAATTCAAGCGAATCGCTTAATAATTTCAATATTGTCATCGTCGTGAAGGTTCTTATATTTTTGTTATCCTCGTTGCTTTAGTTGTGGGGTTTTGTGTCTTCACTTTTGAGTTATCTCAGAAGTTGGTGTTGAATTTCATCTGGAAAATTCTTCTCACGGGTGACGAGGCTTGTAAAACAGTTAAAAATTATAGATACTAATTTTGTTTTTGTTTTTTAACCACGTAATTAAAATTTAAAAGGAGAGAAGTCACTCTCCAAAGTTCGACCCCCAAAGTGCCAACTCAGAAACTGTTAGAGATGAGAAAAAAAATATTTTTACAAATATTGATTAGTTTTTAACATACCAAAACGAATTACATGCATACCCATATAGTTTCCTTAACAGTAAGCATAAAAATTCAATTTATTAGGCTGATTGCTAGTGATATTCTTGATTAATCAATTTTTAACACTAGAATTATCGTTTGAGGTGTATTTATTTCTATTGAAGTGTATTTATTTATATTGAAGTCTATTTATTTCTATTAAAGTGTATTTATTTCTATTGAAGTGTATTTATTCCTATTGAAGTGTATTTATTTCTATTGAAATGTATTTATTCCTTTTGAAGTGTATTTATTCCTGTTGAAGTGTATTTATTTTTATTGAAGTGTATTTATTTTTATTGAAGTGTATTTATTTCTATCGAAGAAATCAGAATAAAAGGTGAACAAAAAACATGCATATTCCAAAGGAGACACAGCTTTCTTCATAATTTTAACAGAAATTCACGAAAAACCTTCCAAAAGACACCATAATTAATTTATAAAATTTACTTGAAAATTTACTTTGACCACTCGGATAGATCCAGCGTTAAATATCCAACTTCTTAAATATCACCCGTATCTTAAAATAATATTCATGTCCATTACAATGCAATCACTTTAACTCTTCTAAATAACTTCATCTTTTTACAATCTCTGGAACATTTCAATTTGGGTTAATAATACTTGGGAAAATTAATGTTCCGTACGGTTGATCGCGCTCATACAATATTATCAGGAAATATTTCACGTTCCTAAATTTTACGAAAATTTCCTATGGCTTATCAAATTTATATCTAAATGAAGCAGGGGAAATAAATTGAAATCATTAATCGAAACCAGGATCGTTCGGAGGTTAATGGTCTGCGTGAAACGCGGCCCACAAACACACCGTTATATTTAATGCACGCTCGAAAAGTGGATTTGAAATGACTAGAATAGTAATGATAACAGCGGCGTAGGTGTCAAGTTAATCATTGCTGTGGTTGTGTTGGTACTGTAATAGCCGCGCCCGGGCACAATTACAGTATCAACAATGTTGCCAATCGATATTCAGATATAATACAAGAACGTTAGGGGAATACACGCCGTATAAATAATTCGAACGAGCGGAAAGAGCACGATCAAATGCGTTCGTATGAATATTAAAGTTCCATTGTATTTGCACACTGCATTTGCCCATTTATCCTTTCATCAATATCGGCCAGCGATGCAATTATATCGGCAACGTTTCCAGCCTTCTCTATCGCCGTTTCCTATGAGCGCTGTGCAATAGAGGAGGCTGTTAATTGAATTTCTAGCGCGTTATCGTCGACGATGCGAAACAACACCCCGACACAGCGAGCCGAAAAAGCCACGGTATATGATACGCGTCTTCGATGTTTGGCAAGTAAGCTCCGCGTTTTAAATGCGCATGCATCAGCTTTGTTCGACGGAAACGTGTTACCCACACCAGACACCATTATCTCGACTATCGACTAGGCATGTCATGACTATTTGGCGCATCGTTCCAACTAGGACTTCGTTATAAAAGCGCTTGCAGTCGCATTAACGTCATGTTTTCGGTGCTGCTTCGTTCCGAATAATAGTCATATTTCTTCAACGATCGTGTCGCTTGAATTTAATTTCAATTTCTATGATCAACTGTAGAAATCGAGACTGCAGTTAAACTTTGCAGACGGTGTCTCAGCTTTAACACTAGATTCACGGATTCCGTCAAATTGACGGATTTCAAATTTCATGCTTTAACCCCTTCCCGTGCCATTTAAATCGACGAAACTTGGGCCCAAGTGTATTCATCTTGAATCAATATCTAATAAGAAAATACTAACAACTCTAAAAATCCTCCATGGTATGATATTATCTACTTACGAGCCTGGCTCGTGATGTTTAAAATTTTCATCACGAGCCAGACTCGTTAAAGCACGGGAAGGGGTTAACACTAAACCTACCAAAGCGGTCAAATGACCGTTTCGTAATTTCTTATCCAAATTTTATAAATTATTAACGGTGCATTTTTGAATATTTTTTTGTGATTTTCCGTAAAATATATGCTCAAAGATTTGTTTCTCTAGCATTGTGTATTTTTCCAAGTATCTATTATTGTAATTTCTTTGATACAAGCAGGTATAGTTTAATCGTCGGTAGGTTTAGTGTTAACTCTTTGCGGCACAGGGTTTCAGATAATAAAATAGACCCGTGTTGCATAGAAATTTGATTGTGTTTTAAATGAAACAAAATTGGTATATTTTTACTAATAAAGGAATCGCATGATGTAAAAATATAAAAAAATAATAATAATTTAATTGAATCTGTTGTTATAGGTTGGGACTCAAATAGTCCCACCTTGTCATATAAGTCCATGAATTGTACTTATTAAAGCATATCTTTTTCCCTAAGTTGAGGTGGGACTAAAAATGTCCCACCGTGCAATAGAATGCATCAAAAAGGTGGGACACTTTTAATCCCAGCGTGCCCCAAAGAGTTAATGTAGCAACTCTGCGCGCCGAAAATGCGCCCTTAAAATATAACTTGATATAAAAAATGTGCCAAACTGTAGGAATAAACGGTTCTTTATTAATCAAAATACGCGGTAGCGACAAGTCCTCTTCTATGAGTATATTTCTTAGTAAGATCTGGAAACGTTCGGCGATCGACTGTTCGGCACGGTGATCTAATGATGATTGCCCTTGCTTGACTCTATTAATTGTTTTTGTAAATTAATTATTAAGAAATTATATTACATACAGGGAATGTTACGGAGTTGACGCACGCCAATTTCGACGAAAGTTTGATACGATATAGATCTCGAAAAAAATATTAGACACGTACCTTTTTACATCGGCCATCGTTCATTTCGAAGAGCTGATATCAGCCCTCGAACTCGGGTGAAAAGTTTTTAAACGAATTAATTCTTCTAAAAACTCTTTACACAGTTGGATTCGGGATTAAAAAATAGACAAACCGTACATTTAAACTTTCTTTCTATCTCCAACAGTTTTCGAGATACACTATCAAATAGGTTTTTCATCCCCTACTTTGAGAGCTTATATCACCCCTTCGAAGTGAACCATATAAAAGTGAGCCAATATAAAAAGACACGTGTCTAATATTTTTCTCGAGATCAATATCGTATCAGAATTTCATCAAAATTAACGCGTGTTAATTCCGTAACATTCCTCGTTAGAATAAAGACAAATTAATATTATAATTGCAAAATAAAATTGAAATTTATTAACCGCTTGCATTACAAAAGAATTATATTTAAATCGTGTCCCTAAACTCGCATCAGATATTTACCTCGTTAAAAATTTTGTTAAAAATCTTATCAAAAACTGGCAACTGTACTCATCGAAGGTACACAGCTAAACCCAATAATACAAATGAATCACGAAATCGTAACATACGAAGCGCGCCTAAAAAGAAATTTCTTTCACCGCTATCTGTGCCCGTTCACAGAACAAACTTCTGGTTCGAAAAGTAAGTTGCTTAATTTTATGTACAATCATAAACTAACATGTGACCCTAAACTTACGAAACAGTAGCGTACATGTCGGGAAATAGTAGAAGTCACCGGCGAACTTTCGCGCAAAGTTCGTGCTCGGATAATTGTTATTATCGCGTAGCCGGCTTAATTAGAAGCATCGAAACGGGGTAAGAGGTGGGCCGGAGTAAATCTTAAGAATTCTCGTGCACGATTCGGCCAGTCATCGTACACACCGGGCGGCAGAAGCCTGTACACGGCCAGGTATGGAGATATATTTCCAGACTCGGCGAAACTCTCGTTGCAAATCGTGCGGCACGAACCGGAAAACTTCTCTCCGCACGGGAGTCTAACTTCGTTAAGACAAACGTTTTGAACAGAACTCTCTACCGTTTTGCACCGGCAAAGCGTGTGCCGGTGACGTCAGAGCTGGCGGTGGGTCAGCGAGGGTGAAGCCGGTGGTACGGAAAGCTTACAAAGAAAGTGGAAAAACTTCGACACTTAAATGTTGAACATCGCCGGGACGAAAGACCCTCCGGCGATTAATAACATTTATGATGAAAGAGACTGGTCGACGTTTTAAGAGAAAATGAATTCCCGTTACGTACGTACTTTTGAAATCGGTTCCCTCCAACGTTTTTCCTAGCCACTGTCGGGAAACGAGCGTCGCGCTTGGATACCGTAAGAACTCGCTTCTATTTATCCTGCGAAATCAATTCTTAGAAGATATCGTTACATTATTGTTTTCGTAACGGAACAAATATAACGAGATATTCTTCCGTCTCGATTGTTACACCATGGTATTGCCCAGGGATTCGTAATCGATTTCGTAACACTTAAAAATAAGGGAATCTTTGCTGCGCGATCTTGTGATTTTTTTTGTTTTTCTTTTGCTTTGTTTTGTTTCGTTTTTTTGTTTTTTTCTTTTAACTCTGAGCTTACCTCTACCTTTTTTTCTTATTCGAGCATTCGAGTTGAAACGGCATCGGAATTCAACCAACGATCCGAGATGGCAAAACACTGGACGTTGAGTGAGAAAATAAATGCCCCGCGACGATTCGTCTCCTCGGTTCCTTCGAATTGTTTCAAGTGAATGCGCTGCTTTGCTTTTATCCGCTGGATTGAATTAAGCGTTACACGAACCGTAATAGAGATGAAATTGTTTTATAAAAGGTTCGCGGGGAAACGCACCGAAATTGTAGTTTCAGGTGTAACCGAAACGGTAAAATTGTTCTGAACTGTGTCGCCGCGTGTCCAGATAACTCCGGGGCGCTTTGAAAATAGCGTTTAATTCGAATCTTTTAATAATCCAGCGAACCGAACGCTGCTTGTTTTACGCGGAACGATTTTCTCGTCTTTCACGTTCATCTCGAGTGCCTTAATCAAATTTCGAACGAGCATAAACAATGGCATGTTATTTTACGGTACACGATAACGATAACAACGTACGAAAATAACAACGTGCTCGGTGGATCTTCGTAGATAATTTCCGTATCGAAGTAAAGTAGAGAATTCATTAAACAAATCGTGCGCTTATCGTTCGCGTAAATCGGAATCATTCGACAAATGAAATATTCCCTGTAGGAAACTTACGCAGAGTTGCATATAACGTTTAACGATCTGTCAGAGATAAGAAAAAGCTCGGAATAGAAATATCCGGTTATAGTATCCCGCTTGGCATTCTCCTCCTTTCCTCTTCACCGACCTGAAAGTCCCCAGGCGTCCTCGGAAAATATTTCATGTTCAGTTAATTAGCGTAAGACAAACAGGCGAAAGTTACGGTTTCAATGCGGACAAGGTGCTTCTTCTCTATTTTCAGTCTCTCTTTTACCCTCTTTCACTGTCACTACCAGATAAATAATAGCGGCTAGACATTTAATTTTTCGTTGAGCGGGTACGTCTTGCATCCGGATAGGGCTGGATATACCGCGTTTCATCAATATTTGTCGTACACTTATAAAACAATTTTTTTTCTAATATACACTGCGGTGCTTAACTATAACACCGCCTAAATTTTTAACTGTTCCAGAATTTAGATTGAAAATACAGAAAAATTAATTGTTAAAATTGAAAGTGTATGAAAAATAATCAGCTTTAAATTAATATTTATTTAAATTCTCCTTTTGTACAATATGATACAATCAAAAGTCTG
>SMSQ01010922.1:9079-29206 GCA_019453375.1 Ctenoplectra terminalis | reverse complement strand
CCAACATTTCGTTCAACTCGGCGTCCTCCTTTTGTGCTCGCTCGAGGGTCCTATAATCCGGCGCGTGCGTCATAGCCTCTACCCGCGACAAAACATCGGCTACGCTATTATCCGTTCCCTTAATATGCCGGATATCGGTAGAGAATTGCCCAATATAATCTAAATACCGAAACTGTCGTGGGGAACATTTATCTAAACTACGATTAAAAGCAAAAGTTAAAGGTTTATGGTCCGTAAATATGATAAAACTACGGCCCTCAACGAAATGCCTGAACCTTTTAACCGCTGCGTAGATGGCCAACAGTTCCCGATCGTAAGCGCTGTACTTCCGTTGAGCGGCAGAGAGGGACTTTGTAAAAAAAGCAAGTGGTTGCCAGCTGTCTTTAACCAGTTGCTGTAATACTGCCCCCATCGCAAAATCCGAAGCGTCCACGGTGATACTAATGGGTGCCCCAAGCACTGGATGAGCAAGCAACGTGGCTTTTGCAAGGCTTTCCTTCACCTCTACAAAGGCCCTTTCCGCCGTCTCTGACCATCCTACGGGTTCGGCCCCCTTCTTCGATCCTTTCAATAAATCCGTAAGGGGCTGTATGAGACTAGCGGCCCTGGGTATGAAACGTCGGTAAAAGTTAATCATGCCCAGGAACCCTCTCAATTGACGAATTGTCGCTGGCCTTGGAAACTCAGCGATTGCTTTAACGCGCTCGGCTACCGGTTTTATGCCGTCGCAATTAACCGCGTACCCGAGAAAAGTAATCTCTGCGGCGCCAAAAACACACTTCGACGTGTTAATAACCACACCATATTGATTTAGTCGTTCGAAGAGTATCTTTAAATGCGCGTAATGCGCTTCTTCGTTATCGGAAGCTATAAAAAAATCGTCAATGTACGCGTACACGAAATCTAACCCCTGAGTTATCTCGTCTACGAAACGCTGGCATGTTTGCGCCGCATTTCGCAGACCGAACGGGGTAAAAAGAAATTCGAATAAACCAAACGGTGTGGTTATCGCCGTTTTCTCGATGTCCTCAGGTGCGACCGGAATCTGATTGTACGCCCGGATCAAGTCTATCTTAGAAAATATAGTTTTCCCGTGAAGCTGTTGTGCAAAATCCTCTATATGAGGAGGCGAATACCTGTCGGGAATCGTACGGGCGTTTAAAGCGCGATAATCTCCGCATGGTCGCAATTTACCGTCCTTTTTCTCCACCAAATGCAACGGCGCGGCCCACGGACTCTTGGAAGGGCGGATAATGCCTTGTTTCAGCATCAGGTCCATTTCCGCCTTTGCCAACTTAAGCTTTTCCGGAGCAAGCCGCCGCGGTCTGCTATGCGTCGGGGGTCCCGGTGTGGTCCTGATGTGATGCTGGACGCCATGCCTCACGTTCTCCCGTCGAAAAACTGTCGGACGGGTGAGGTCGGGGTATTCGGCGAGGAGCCGATGATACACCGAACTTCCGGATACCGTCTTGACCGATGAAAGGGCTCCAGTGGCGGGTTTTCCCATCGCGAACAAACGGGTGGTCTTGTCCAAAAGGCGTTTATTACGGGGGTCGACGAGTAAATCGTAATAGGATAAAAAATCTATCCCTATAATTGGAGCGTCGACATCTGCCACCACGAACCGCCATATAAACTCGCGACGCAGCGAAAGATTTAAGCAAACGACCGTCGTGCCGTACGTCGGAATGCGACTGCCGTTTGCTGCATATAGTTCATATTCGCCTTTCCCGGAACACCCTCTTATACGCGAACGAGGGAAAACGCACACGTCCGCACCAGTGTCCACCAAAAACTGTATCTTCGTGCTCTGGTCGGTAACAAAAATTCGGCCTGTTCTGGGACCGCCAACTTCGGCCGTATCTACCGACGGTCCTAGGCGTTTTCCGACTTCCAATTGCATGGCGCGATGCATTTCGATGCCCTGTTCCCAAATCGGAAATGATACCAGCATAGGTAGTCCGGATCTTCCTTACTCCGCCGACGTCCGCGACCACCCTCCCGCGATGAACTCCCGCTTCGTGACGGACCGAAGTCTCGCGAGCGAGATTGCGACCGAGATCTCCGTGTGATTTGCCTGACCTCATTTATCTCCAGGCGCATTCTTCGTAACTCTTCTCTAATCTCCTCCATCGGCGACGCTCGTGAACGAGTAGGCGAAGAAGAGGCTGCCGCGATCCGGCCCTTCTCCGGGGAGATGTCGTGGATCCGATCCGCGATTTCGGCGAGTTTCGCTCCGTCGGTATCGGAAGTCGCGGCCAGTACCAGCTGTGTTTTCGTCGGCAAACGACTCTTCCAAATCTGGACCAGAAAACTATCGGTCACCGTAGTTCCTGCCAGCTGTTTCAAATGCCGCCAGAACTGGGTGGGCGTTCGGTCCCCGATCTCCTCTCCTTCGAGGAGTTTTCGCATGCGAGTACTGTCTGAATCAGATAAACGTTTCACTAACGCGTTTTTAAGTGTCACGTACATGTCGGTATCCGGGGGATCACACAAAATGTCCTCCACCTCGAGCGCGTATTTTCCGTCCAGGTGGGCTACCACATAGCCGAATTTCGTTTCGTCCTTTGTAATCCGCGCAATGAGGAATTGTGCCTCCAATTGACGGAACCAAAGTTCCGGTTTTTCCGGCCAAAACGTAGGAACGCGCACTGTGACGGCACTCGCGGAGGTGCTAAACTCCTCGGCTGGCTGAGCGGGCTGTGCGGGGGATTGTTTCCTGGGGGAGTGCATCATCACTTTTCAAAACACGCACGCACACAAGAACTCGCAGAAAACTCGTACTGTCCACCACTTTCACCAAAATTCAAAAAAACCACACTACCCACGCGTCCTATTACCCGTAGATCACGTCGGGGAGTAATTAGTAATTGAGCTATGAGATTAACAATAACAACAATTTATTATTGCGTGGTGTACAAAGAGCTCCTTATCGATACGTCTAAACCAGGCCGAGTGCTAAAACTTTCTGTCCCCGAAAACTTTCCCCGAAGCTGGACCTCGCCGCGCCGACCGTTTTATTACCCTTTTCCTTTAGCCCCTCAAGTGGCTCGCCCACGACGTTCGTTAACGGAAAAACGATTTCCACTTGAGGGGCTTCGCTCGCTACAAATCCAATACGCATACAGGTTTTCGTATAACTTTCTTTCCTCCGTGCTTGATTATCGTTCCAAATTCTGACGTATGCATGGTAGACAGCATATATACTTCTTTTTTATCCATCCACTTTGTGACTAATAAATTAGTGCATGATCGAAATGTTGCCTCTCCTCTTTTTAACCGTTCGTCAATTTTCGGCATTCCCTTCCTCCGTTTTCTAACCGTTCCGCACGCATTTGTGCAATTATGATGTAGAAAATTGAATAAAGCAGGACTTGAATACCAATTGTCCACATAAAGTGTATGGCCCATTCCAAGATACCGTTTCATGAGTGTTTCAACTATTGCGCCAGATATTCCAATATCCTGATTTTCTGTCTGACAATCGCGGGGAATAAAGGATTTTACACCAAACCTATTTCTTTTTGACGGGATGTACTGTTTAAAAGACAGCCTTCCTTTATATAAAAGCAAACAATGTGCATTTCGTCAATGCACAGACGTTCATAAGGTTGAAATGCTTGACTAAATTTTGTTCGTAATATATCAATGACGTTCCGTATTTTGTGTAAACGATCATTCGTAGGATCAACCGTATGGGTGAAGTGTAACATCTGTAATAATTTGAGGTAGCGGTCTCTGGTCATTATTTCTCCAAAAATCTCACTACGAAGAAGTTTATCTTTACTCCAGTACTCTAATAATGATAATTTTTTGTTGCGTGTCATTAAAAATGACACAGCAAAGAATTCCTTCTGAATTGTTTATATTATTATTATTCTTTTGTGACCAATATTCATTTGTTTCTCTCGCAATCAGTTCTACGAGCTCTTCAGAGACAAAAAGCTGGAAGTAATCTAAGATTTTGGCTGATCTACTGATGTTTTCTTTAATTCCTGAATCTTTTGACGAAAACTTATGTATTTTAGGGAGAAATCTTTTTGACGTCCATATATCACAGCAACTGTCATTTGCTTCAATCTTCTCTGATTCTGAGTCGGAAGTACTACATATAGTTCTTTTTATTTTCTTTCTCTGTAGTGTAACATTATTTTGATTTTGATTATCTGAATCGTTTTCTGAATCAGTAGATCGGTCACGGAATAGAATTTTTCGTCGTGACATTCTGACAAGGGGGTGCAAAAAGATTTTATAAAACAAACTAAACAAAGCTCCAAATAAAATTTTTAAATAAATATTACGAACCTTGAAAAATTAATAGCTGTTATCCAGTTTCTTGTAATGCTTCAAGGAAGATTTCTTTTTATATTATTATATAGTTTGGACCAAATACTTCACTCTTGAATAGAACACACGGAAGAAATTTGTTTGGACGTACAGAAGATATTATGTGCGTTTGAAATATACTTTTAGTGAGATTAACTCAATATAGATCAATGGAATTGCACTTCAGCCGGCATCAAAAGACGGACTGGTTCGCGCTTTGAAGTTTCGCGAACACTGTTAGTTTGAAGAAGAGTGGAGCGTGATTTTTGTCCCGATTGCTTCGAACCCGGTGCATGTCTTATTTTTGGAGTAAAACAAATGAAAACGAACTAAATAATGACAAGTGCTATCGATGTGCTACGTGCATACGAACGAAAGAAATAAAAGTATCGCGGGACCGTTGGGTGAGCGGTATCACGCTGGCGCAGGCTACAGCTGGCGCTCGTACACACAGGTCATCGAATGGATGACGGCTATATCCGGCGCTCGTATACAGAAGTCATCGAGTGGATGCCGGCTATATCCGGCGCTCGTAACGAAAGGGTTAAAATCGTTAGTCGTAGCATGCATTGTTCACGTCTAAGTGCTTCTTAGGCTTATTGCTCCTATGGTCCGCGCACTTGAGTTTTTCACGTGCGTCTCCAAACCGAACACGACCACTTAAGGGTGACTGTACGCAGTCAGTTTCCACCTCCTAAATAGTTTTTCCTGCCGATTAGAATTCGCATACCCCCACACAAATCCTTACCAAAATTTGTACCCGCCTACACACGACGACAAGGAGAAAATTCACAATTCCGGACACTTCGATCAGATCTTCGAGACGAACACAATATAGACTTAGGCCATTGTACAAACTGAAAATATACACTTAGTTTTTGCACCAATCAACAATCACTTATTTGTCGGCACACCACGTGCAAATTCCCACAAAACCCGATCGCCCAACCAGGGTAACCACGGGTACGTAACAAGATATATTACCCAAACACTTTGGACTCTTTGCTTTTACTCGAGAACATTTAATTGAAGTAGAGGCATCAACTATTGCGAAAGAATTACATGGTATAACCGATCAGCTGGAATTAATTTTCGACGAAACGCATATTAAACATGAAAGAAGCTCTAATAATGAGTATCGGCNTGGACTTTTTTACGGTACGCAAAACGACGCAGAAATTATGAAAATTCTGACGCAGGATCCAAACGGACTACGAACCTTAATGAAAGAAGGAGATTTGTGTATTGTTGATCAAGGCTTTAGAGATGTGAAAACTTATCTTCAGGAAAATGGATATACGATACTCATGCCAGCTCTGAAAGACAAACGTAACCAGCTAACAACTGAGGAAGCTAACGAATCAAGATTGGTGACAAAAATTCGATGGGTTGTTGAAGCCATGCATGGCATAATAGGACAAAAGTACCGACTTCTGCACCATCAAGTGGATAACAAACTGTTTCCGAAAGTACGCTCATACTGTCCAATAGTTTGCTTTCTACATAATACATTTGGAAAACGGTTGATTTCGGACTCAGAATTATCGAAACAAATAATTTCCAAAATTTCTAAACAAAAAGATGAACCAAATACTTTAGGAATCAAAGTAGAAACGTTAGATTGAAGTAGACGAAAAGTACCGTCTAGAGAAACAACAGCTACCGATTTGCTTGATTTTCCGGAGACGACGGAACAAGATTAAAAAATTTTTTTTACCGGATCTTACCATCTTTCTCAAGAAGTGTTTTACTTGGCAGAGATCGTGAATGATGAAGATAATGTTAATCTTCGTTACGTGAAAAAAAATAAAAACATAGTTCAATTACAAGTACAGTCACGACATATAAATAGAAAAATGTATAAGTGTTATATAGACTATGTACCGAATTCGATAGGTTGTTCAGGAATTATACGTTATTTCTGTGACTGTGCAAACGGCAGTCGTACTATTGGATGTTGCTCACATATAGCTATTCAGCGTGGGGCGCATACGCCCCACGCGGCAGGGAACGTGTTAATAATTGTGTCTCGTGCATGTAAATTAAGCTGTAACTCCAATGTGATAACAGGATCTGAAATTTTACGTGTAAAATTTTTTCATATTTTAAAACCGTATACATCCAAAGGCTGTATCGGGCCAGTGGTGTTTTTCGATATACTTAAAACTGTAAGATTTTTGTTTGGTGGTGTGACACTCCTTATTAAACTTTCATCATACCCTGTCCATGAGTCCAGTAATAAAATACTGTTTTGTGGCTAATTTGGAGAAAATACTGATTAGAATCACATTTTGAGGAGATCTTTATTTAATTTGCCTGATGCTGATGCCCCAACAACAATATTTGGTGCTGTAAATATTCTAATTTGAACGCGGGGTCCAAGTTGACCAATTGTTTCTTTTTATACAGTGAACAGGGGAGACAGAAGCTGACCATCTGCTGATGTGGTTGGTTGTATAGTATAACTATGGGTTATCGCCGATGATGACTGCATAGTTCTTCCAGAATGCATTTCCAGTTGAAATGCACTCTGGTCAGAATTGAAAATATTTATGGCTCCGTGACTACGAAAATATTGATGCACATTTGACACCGACTCGTCAGCTATTGCGTTTATGTCAGTTCAAATGTTCTGAATAATGTCTGGTAACGAATATCGTTGTTTTTCTAGATACGATATTGCGATTTTGTTTAAATTTCCACAACCACATGTGAGATGCTTGAAATATTTCAAGATTCAGCTTTTGTTTCTCCTGTAATGCCCAGCGTCTCAAATCGATATCGTGTACTGTAATTTTTCTATCTCGAGCTAATATAAACTTTTCCAATATCGTGTTTGTAATAATTTCTAACTTATCTAATCGCGATTCATCGCTGTTAATCTGATTTTTCCATTGATATAATTGTTTTCGACTTTTTAATTTTCTAAATCTCGCTTGTACAGTTTTGAAGGATAACGGCCGTTTTTGCCACTCTTGCAAAAGTTTACAGCGCTCTTTTTATATTCAATGTTAAGGTGTTCATGTTTTTTTTTCAACCGGGCTGTCATCAGGCGAATTAGACGAAGATTCAGGAACTTCTAATGGTAACGATGCGCTTACTTCTGGCTCATGTGGACTGCATGATGAAAATTTATCCTCGTCTACATGGTGTTCAAACAATAACTCCTGCACCGTTTCAATTTCTACATGACCGACCCGTGTATATCTATCAATCAAATCCGAAATAGTATGAGCTATGTCGATTTCTTTAGCATTTATGGGGGTTTCCTGAACTATATTTTCGTAATTATATGATTCTATTAAATGACTAATAATATTGATTGGATTAATTTTCATACTCAAACAATTGATCAATTAAATAAAAAGTAAAAAACAATAACTAGTTAGCAAAACTTGAGGAACCACTCTGTAACGAAAACTATAGAAATTACTCACATTTATATGCTATGTTTTATTCACGACTATGTATATTATCACGACCGAAAATTTAAATAAATATGATTATCACGATTCTTCCTTAAAGTTACAGCTCTCTATAAACAGATGGATCTGTTCTGTCAATTTTTAAAAATATTCAACCCAAGATAGCTCGCAATCAGGTATATTGGCGGGAGTGAAACACGAGGATTGGTTGATTACATTGCCAACAAATTTTGGAAAGGGAAACTGCTGATTTACCCAGTTGGTCGAAAAATTTAGTAGGGTTATACCATTGCCCCTCAACCAGTGATCGTTTACACGATTAGGTATCAATGTACCCTTCACTGACGTGCGCGTGGAATTCCGTGCGTCTGCAATGACGATTACAAGATAAAAGATTTACACTCTACCTTTAAAAAATCTATCTTGAAAATCCTGATCCTTTGCAAACAGTCTTGAACAATACATATAAAAACACGTTTGGGTTTTACAAAAACATAATTATTCTCCAAATAAAAATTTTTAATCATTTTTATAGCTATTATATTCTTATAAACGTAAAACAATTCTAAACGAACAATCACTTCTACTGGAAATAAATTGTAATCACGGTTACGCGGCGACGTCGCTTCGCATGAGCAAAGCCGCCGCCTTTAGGTCTTCCGTACGAGAATTATCATATCCAAACCAAGAAACCATTTATCATGTGTAATACAAGTTAATTAACAAAATATTATGCATAAAACCCAATCATGCACGCAGAAAGAGCTGTCCGTTACGAATCGTGGGTATAACTTCAAACGTAATAATATATATTTATAAGGCTGAAACTAAAAATTCCAATTTATCCGTCTTTTTTGTTTATACCTATAGTTTGTGTATACAAATTTTTATGAGAGTACTTCAATGTTTTATAAAAAAAAATTGCAAATTAATGTTAATTTGCAAAAAATTGTATAAGCAAATGAATTTTTCAAAAATTANTATAAAAACACGTTTGGGTTTTACAAAAACATAATTATTCTCCAAATAAAAATTTTTAATCATTTTTATAGCTATTATATTCTTATAAACGTAAAACAATTCTAAACGAACAATCACTTCTACTGGAAATAAATTGTAATCACGGTTACGGGGCGACGTCGCTTCGCATGAGCAAAGCCGCCGCCTTTAGGTCTTCCGTACGAGAATTATCATATCCAAACCAAGAAACCATTTATCATGTGTAATACAAGTTAATTAACAAAATATTATGCATAAAACCCAATCATGCACGCAGAAAGAGCTGTCCGTTACGAATCGTGGGTATAACTTCAAACGTAATAATATATATTTATAAGGCTGAAACTAAAAATTCCAATTTATCCGTCTTTTTTGTTTATACCTATAGTTTGTGTATACAAATTTTTATGAGAGTACTTCAATGTTTTATAAAAAAAAATTGCAAATTAATGTTAATTTGCAAAAAATTGTATAAGCAAATGAATTTTTCAAAAATTACTTTTTACCATATAATTGGCCTTTCAAAACCACACATTTTGCATTTTTAATTTTTTCTTTACGCCAAATAGCTTTCGAGATATTCGCAAAAAAATGATTTTCAACCCAACTTTGAGGGTTGTTTTCACCTCTTCAACATGGATCATTGCAGATAAAAAAAAAATACGTGCCAAATATTTTTTCGAGTTCTATAACATATCAAAATTTCATCAAAATCGGCGTGTGTCATTGGGGCGATGTACCTTATTAGCAAAATTTTTCACATCGAACAAATACATCCTGTAATAAATGATAATAGTGATGAAGATTAAATTAATAACTTCTACTATGAATCGAAACGATCAAAGGTAAAACTCAAATAAAATCCGGGAGTGCTTAATGATGAAGATTTATAATGTGATATTTTTTGTAGAAAACGAATACAAAGGCCCGTCTAAAAAAGTAGAAGATATACTTCGAGATGATATTATCTGTTACTGACTCCGGATATGGCTTATATAAGTAATACCGAAGAATTGTGGCGTATCAAAGGTAAGATATTTTCAAATTAATTGTATCGTCTCATTTGAAACATGCGAAGATGTCTAGAAACGCATATGACACCCATTTAATGAACAAAATATATCAATCGTGTGCGTATGCCACTCCGTTGCGCTCGAAGCGGTAGAAAATATTGGTTTTCAATTTTTTTATGTATGTGCCACCGCTTGGAAATATCTGAAAAAATTACACATTAACAACCATAATAAGACACTAAAACGGTAAAAATATTAAAGTGATAACTGGATAATTTGAATACAAAATTAGCATTTCAAAAATTTTTTGATTTTTAAAAATTGAATTTTGCAGTAGAAAATTCCGAAAAAATTCACCGATATGTACCCAATAGAGTAGAACATCCATGATTTTTGTCAGAATTTTCTAGTGTGTAAAACAAAAGAAATGGAGCACAAACGGTAAATCACGTTTCATCCCCTAACTATCCTAATAGTTGAGATAACGGGTTGATACTTGGCAAAAAAGATTTTCTTTGAGAGACCTATCGATTGGTATATGCAAAGTTCAGTTTGATCTGAGGGTACTTTTACCATGCTTATTCGGCTATAGGCCCATAATTTTGCTTTTCTAACCATCTATTCCTTATTCAAAACTTTACGAGCTTCGAGTTCGGAACATGATTTTATGTATGCCATTATACCTTCGTCAATTATCAAAGTGAAAGCGCTATTTACCGAACCAAGAATAATATGCCTTTTAACAGTAGCAGTTGGACCTGAAACGTTTTTGCATGTGGTATAAACCGGTAATCAACCTACATTTCTACCTTCGTTCAATGTTTCCCATAAAGTCCCATCAGCAATTTTTTCGGCTGAAATTTCTGAAGATGTATCGATAGTGTCTAAATCATTTTCGGTTTCAGAATCAGAAATAACTCTACCTCTTTCTTGCTAGGAGCTGTATAACGAAAAACTTCATCTTCACTGTTCAAAAATTCTATTCTATCGACTTCCTCTTCTATTTCAATTTCGTTATCATATAGGTCTTTCTTTATTTTGATTAGCTTTTTCAACAAAACAAATTTTTCTGATTTTTTCCTATAATAGCAACCCTAGATAACCAGATGTAAAATAAATATCAATTGTAATACCTTTTACAAATATTTCGTGGCGGATGAGAGAAGGAGAGAAAAGGATAGGAAGTAGTTTCGTCCGGGGCCTGCTAGTGGACTCGTCGGTAAGGCATCCTAGCAGGCCTGTGTCTTAGACGCTNCAATTGTAATACCTTTTACAAATATTTCGTGGCGGATGAGAGAAGGAGAGAAAAGGATAGGAAGTAGTTTCGTCCGGGGCCTGCTAGTGGACTCGTCGGTAAGGCATCCTAGCAGGCCTGTGTCTTAGACGCTGGGATGTTGAAGTTAGGAGAGGGATCGGTATAAGTACTAATCGTACTGTTTTCGAAGACTTACGGGAAAGTCGGTCTTGTAGGTCCCTCTGGTGGCGGTGTGTAGGAGGGCCGCCACAAATAAATTACAAAATTACCTTTGTGGATCAAATTTTTGTTCTAAAAAATGAATTTTATAAAATTATATTATTTCACTAAAAATGTGTAGGAATGTTAGGTGACTAGCGGGTAGTTGAACAAAAACTATTAACAATGAATACCGACTTGTTAACAATTGCTATTTATTAAACAATAAATAAACTAAGTATTACACTAAGCTAAACAAGGCGGCTGTTGTTCGACTTGCGTGGAAGGAAGACCACGAGTTCTATCATTGCTTGTTCGCCTCGTTCTCGACTTTGATTGCTGCGTCCGGTAAATTCGGGAGGATGATAATTATCCCCGATCTTGGCGTCTTTCCCTCTTCGAAGATTGAAGAGGACCCTACGCTTCTGAAACGGGAAGTCTACTGGAGTCTCACCAGCTGCAATATACAAACTCTGCCATATGGTGACTATAATTTTTTTTTTATGAAATTTCCGTTTCGGGGTGTGTCCTGTGGGTGTATTCTTATCTACCCATTGGCTTGATCGTTTTCGATTATCATACAAAATCCACTTTTCATCACAAGTGATGATTTGGTGTAAAAATGGCAATCGTGTATTGCGAAGCAACAAAGATGCGCACTTGCTTTTGCGGTCGATCTTCTGCAGTTGCGTCAATTCGTGCGGCACATATGAGTCCAATTTTTTGACTTTATTTATTGCACGCAAATATTTTAACACAGCTGTACGACTAGTTGCTAGTTTAGACCCAAGTGTTCGACTAGTTGTGTGTGGATCGGATTCCACAGTCGTCCTTCATTCTTCGTTCTCAATATGGACCGGTGGTCTTCCTCGAGACTCATTCACGATACTCAAATTGCCAGAGCGAAATTTTTGGAACCAATATCGAGCATTTTTTTCATCGGTGGATCCATCTTCGAATGCTTGATTAATATTTCTCGAAGCTTGAGCCGCGGTATGATTTAATTTAAACTCGTACAAGAAGAGTAGATGTAAATCGCGTTTTGTTTCCATCTGGTTTAGGATAAAAATAAAATAAAAATGGGATACAAACACGAAAAAATTATACAAAATGAGTAAGAAGAATATCTTTAAGCTTTGTAAAAAAAAATATCGAGCACACGTTACAATGTATCTCTCTCAGTCGCAGCTGAACACAGACTAAACAAAAAACGCCCATTTCATAGTTTCCAACCTAATGGATAAAGCGGCTGGCGTCTGTGGTTTCCGGACCACATGGTTGTCCCATGCAGGGCCCAATAGTACGCGCCCATCTGCCTGGTCGTCGTAACGCCAGCATTACTTGCGTCACCTTCTTCCTGCTCGGTGGTTCCGGGTAGCAGCACGATAATCGCCACATCCGGTCGCCCTTGGTATAGCCAAGATGCTGGCTAGTGAGTTTGGCTTGATCCCCTTTAATTGACGTTTCGTGGCGAGGTGGAAGACAATTCAGGATGGCTTGATTGTTCGCCTTCATTTATATTACTCCCTGTGTGTTCCATGCCGAGGCTTACAGGTCACCTAATGTATGAAGTGCACGGTCTCTTGCTCTTACCTCCACCGGTGAATTCTCGGGACGCGTAATGCACGAAAACTGTTGCAATAGGTCGTGAAATTTCGAGTTGCTGTGTATCGTCCGCACTGTGGGCACCGGCGGCCCGTACCCGCGCGCTGAGCGTCCCAGCACTGTCAACGACATCACCTGGTCCAGCAATCTATGAGTGCGTACGTCGCAAATCAACGCTAATGATCGACTTTGACACGTCGGCCACAACAAATCGCCACGCGACATTCCGGCGTAGCCCGAGGTCGAAGTTTAATGTCACTGTCCTGTACGTGGCAATTTCCGTACAGTTAGCCGCGTATAACGCGTGCGAACTCCGCTCACGGTACTCGCGAGTCTTTGATCGGGAGAAAACACAGAGGTCGGTGACCTGTTGCGTCGCCAAAATGACCTGCATGCTAGCAGGCAGATGGCCCATCCACAGGATATGCAGAATCCTGTCGGACACTGATGTGCTCATCGAGGTACGCAGGTGGCGAAGAAACTGCGAAGGTCACCGATCGCCTATCTCTTCGGACTCCAACAACTGTCGAGTCTTCTGCTCTTGAGAAAAGCTCAACCGCTTAATCAATTAGTGTTGCTGTCTGTCTCTAGAAAGATGTCCCGACGTTTTCGCCTATACCATCAACCCCGAAGGGTCAGCGCTTGTAATCCACAGTCTAGCGACCCCGTCTGCTACGACAGGGGCAGTGGAAAAATCCAGCAACGCCGCAGAGCGTTTTACTGCGGACGAGTCCTTTCGTTACGTCGGAACTAGCGGAGGAGAGACTCCTTCAAAGGTACCCGCCGCATCCACGAAGCACCTTGGGGAGGCGGACTCGCTAGTGCACGCAAGCACTACGTTCTGACCAAGAGGATCGGATCAGCTAGGAACGGCCCCGAAGTGCCGAACCTGTAGACCTTTGCCTCTTGGTGGACGCCAAACTCGGGTACCTTGGGATCGTAAAGACCCAACTACGTATCGCGAGCTCTGAGGAACGGCCGTATGAAGGGGCCGCAGTGCCTATCGCAACGAGGTAATTAGCAACGCAACCTGACGCACGAGCTCACGCAAGAGCCCCCAAGGGGGGCCGCGGCTCTCATAGCACTCCACAGCCTCAGAGAGGTGCGGCGCGATCGCCAGTTACTGACGCGCCCGTCCCGACACATAGTANTCTGAGGAACGGCCGTATGAAGGGGCCGCAGTGCCTATCGCAACGAGGTAATTAGCAACGCAACCTGACGCACGAGCTCACGCAAGAGCCCCCAAGGGGGGCCGCGGCTCTCATAGCACTCCACAGCCTCAGAGAGGTGCGGCGCGATCGCCAGTTACTGACGCGCCCGTCCCGACACATAGTAGACACGCGACAAGCTCTTCACGAGCTTCAGAGCCCCGTTTGTCACCCGGAGGTGTCCAGGCCACACCACGAGGAGGTGGGGTTGAATGCTCTGGGTCCGTTAAACGGGCCCAACGGCTTGTGACCCAACCACTTAACCCCTTAACCTTCGGTTTACGTTCGAGAATTTTGTTCGAGAATAAATAATAAATAAATAATAAATAATAAATAATAAATAATTAATAAATCAATATAAATAAATATAAACATAAATATAAATAATAACAAGCTCGCACAGCCTTTGAGCCATTCACACGACTTGTTTAGTACGATGATCGGGCCAATAAATTTTAATCAATAAATAAAAAATAAAAAATAAAAAACAAAGAAAAATAAGAAGTGCAAAGTTCCCTTACATTTACCAGAATGTTTCTAATTGTATCACACCGTTTCAGATTATTAATTTTGTATTACTGATTTTTGTATAAATAAACTTTTTATAGTACTTGCACCTACCACAATTATTACATCAGGTTGTAATTACTTATCACATATTCCACAAATATTTATAACTTTAGGAGGACGCCACGTTAATATTTATATTTGGCCCGATCATCGTATTACGGGCTATGCCCGTAATATTCACTTTTGGCCCGATCATGTACTACGGGCTATGCCCATAATATTTACGTTTGGTCTGATCATTTACTACGGGCTATGCCCGTGTTTTTAGCTTTTGATATGGCTCGGGTGGAGGAGTCATGATGATATCGCGAACTTCCACCGCATATTGCGGGCTGAGTGCGCTCAAGATGTGCCCGAATTTCGTTGATATGGTTATCACATCACGGTCTCGAAACTACGTTCGACCATTGTCCTGAAGAAAGTGTACAATATCTGCACTTCAGACATCACGCCGGAGTCACCAATTTATGGTAAGTGAAAGAAACAGAAAAGTTTGATCATTATTATCATTACTATATTTGGGTTCATTTTTTACAACTTTTCCATCGTTTTTCGGAAAAGTGTTAAGGACATTTCTTGTTCCTTACGAAACACTATTCAAGATACTGCATCAATTTTTCATTTCCGTACGGTGCCAAAAATAGCCGTTTTTTAACATCCTTCTTTCTGATATTGATAGTGATACAGTGGAAAGTGATTGCCATTTATTTGATAGTAATTCAGATGAACAGAATATTTTGAATATACGAAGAGGACAAAAGAGAAAGACATTTATAGTTAGTTCCGAAAGTAAAAATGAAGAGATTGAGATTACTACAGACGGAACTGTTTGGCAAAAAATAAAAGAAGGGTCTAATCGCGGAAGAGCACCTATTTATAATATTTTCAAGGAAATATCAGGACCGACCTTCCTATTCCCAAAATTTTGCTATCTGATCGCTTAACAGACGATTCGTAAGATAACATTTCGTAATCTTATTTTTGCCTTGCGTGCAATGTATTTCCCCAGAAACTACCCATCCTAATCGGGTTTTTTGCAGAACACTTCTACCATTATCTATTCTAATTTGACCGACACATAATAGTTTGTAAAATAAATATTCTCCTAACAGCTCGTATATTGTCGCGAGTTTGAAGAACTCCGGATCGGCGAGCTTTACGTTACTCGGAATTGTAGTTCTTGTTTTATCTATTGAACGCGAAGGTAATTGCCTGGTAATCGTGGGTAATACTAAGAAGGCAGCGTTTTCTGAAAATCTTGTACATTTGGATTTTAATTTCGTCTTATCGTAGTACTTTGTGTTATTATGTTACTCGACTAATCCTGAAACTGATATTGATTGAATGCAGTTTCAAATTCAAGGATTTTGCGAGCCGTTCGGTAATAAAAGTGGATTGTGATTCTGGATCTAATAACACGCGACACTGTTGCTAATGTCACATAATGACTCGTGCTGTGAATAGCAAAATTTCCGACTGATTACTCGACATTAAAATTACCGTACTTGTCGACGGTTGTTCCTCGCCTTTCGGCTTCTCGGTACAGTAAAACCCCGCTTAACGCGGGGGATACGTTCCAATAAGTTTCAGCGCTAAACGAAACAGCGTTAAACGAAGTTATCTTAATACATAAATAATGGGGACAAGTGAAACAGAACAAAGAATAAGAAAATTTATCGGTTCTTTTTTTGTTTTATTTTATAACATTTATTGTTAAATAGTTTTTTACCACATCAATTATAGACTTATTTATTGCTAATATCCATTCTTATTCATAAAACATTCGTGAAAATAAAAAAAAGTTCGAGTAAAGATGTCATGTTTGTGACGAGAAAGGTTCTTCCTCGTTTGATATTTTTTGTTTTTCTGTGACGAAGTCATCTAAAGTCGTTTGTCTTTTCCTGTTTCGTTCGGCAAGCAGTTGTCGATAGTAAGACACCGCATCAATGACGCTTCGTCTTGCCTTTGAACTTCTATCAAAATTTGAATAATTTTGTACAAACAGATCCATAATTTCCGTTATAATGGCTAAACTTTTTTTTAGAAAATCCGTTGAGAGTTCCTTTTGCTCCTCATTTTCAGAAACGGTAACTTCGTCATCTTCGTGCACTTGTTGTTCTACTAATTCTTTAAGATCGTCATTGGAAAGGTTTTCACCTGTTGTAACTTGCAATAATTCATCAATATCCTGCGCATTTATATTATCCAACCCTGTTTGATCAGCTAGCTTGACAATTTCGTCGACATCAACAGTGGATTCTCTAATGTCAATATTTTTGCTTAACTCCGGCCATACATTCTTCCATACTCCTTTCAAACATTTCTCGGTTACCTCATTCCAGGAAAGATCGATGTTGTCTACAGCATCCATGATATTGTAATTTTTCCAAAAATCTCTAATGGATTGTTTATTTTTTCCATCGGTTTTATCAATCAGTTGTCGAAATGTCCGCCGAAGATAATAAGCTTTAAAATTTGATATTACGTGTGCGATTTCGAGAAATCCAAATACTACCGCGTAATACTGAAACAGCGTTAAGCGGAGCAGCGTTAAGCGGGGTCTTACTGTACGTGTATTACTAGAGCCTTCGAAGTGCAATAAAGTGTTATGTGTTTTAGTGCAACGTCGACAATTATCCGCTTGGGATTGAAAAGATGAATGACCCGATCGAAGACAGTCACTACAAAGCTTATATTTCCTGATCTCTACCGCCCTTGCTTGAGTGTCCAAATTTAAAAATTTGTTACAATTCTGTATATAATGTGTCTCATTGCATATGGGACACTTCGGTGTGTCTTTGGCACTCACGAATGCCCGACGCGCGCGATCCATATGAGTATTTACTTGCGATTTATTTCTTTGGGGTTTATTGTTGTGATTATCAAACAAAGTAAGCGGTTCCGTGTCTTGGGATACGGAGATTAAAAAATCTAATAATTCTTGGATCGTAGGGATTAAATTTTTTCCTATAAATCGATTTCATTTGGAGCGCGTGGTTTTATCCACCTTTGTCAATACTATGTAGATAAGCATCTCATGCCAATCTAGGGGTTGTTTAAGAGCCTTTAGAGCGCTTAAATGCGTCGCCTCTCTATCCGCTAAGGACCGTAATGCCGACGGATTACTTTGACTTGCTTCCGGCAATTCAAAAAGAGCCCGTACGTGAGATTTTATTATTTTACGCGGATCACTGAACCGATTCTCTAGTAATTACCACGCAGCCAAAAAGTTTTCTTCTGATGCATCTAATGCCTCGATCAGAGTGCTCGCGTCACCACGCAAATACGATTTAAGTAAATGAAATTTGTGTGCAACGGCAAACTTTCGTTATTATGAACTAAGTCTTTGAATAGACCAGAATTGATATTGATTTTTGGTACGAGAGATAAATTGCCTAGAGTGGAAGGCGACGGTGTTACATTAACAGCAATCGAACTGGTATTTGAAAAGGACTGCAAGGTGGAAAGCTGTTTTGATATGTAGTCGGTACACGAATAGTATGCTCTTTCAAATTCTTCGCGCTCAAGAAAGTTCTCTCTTTCCTCGTCCAATTCCTCAATTTCCAGCTGAAGGCTGGAGAAATTCGATGATATCTTTTCTAATTTCATCCTACGCAGCTCTACTACCTCCTTTGTAGCTGTTTCTAGCGTGGTGATATAGTTGCATAATCTGGTTAATTGCGCCCTGTACGAAGTGCGCTGTCTTTTGAACCTTTTTAACATGTCGGCCATTGTAACTTCGGTTTGGAAGGGAATAGAACTTAAAGGAAGGTGAATAAAAACTCCTACTTGAATGTATCGCACGAGGGGGCATTGATCGAAGAGCCGTTGAAGCGGGTAGTCTCTTCTTGCGTCGTCGATGTAGGTTGTCTTGTTTCGACGTCGTTGCCCCGATTTAATAGATGCTCCCTTGCAGCAGTTGCTCGAACCACCAGGGCGATGAGTGCGTCTATCGATGATTCCCTCCGGTGAAGTCCAAAACGATGGTGCAGTGTTGAGCTACTTTGCAGCTTCGTTTCCGTTGTGCGAAGCCGGGGAAAATGAGTGGAAAAGGTGAATCTGTCACTGTTGAGCGTGCCAATCGACGCTCTGACCCAAAACTGAATTAACGATTTTGGGCCTCGTTGAGATGAATATTCGGAGAACTTCGTCGTGGTATCGAACTCTCCTGATTGGTAGACGTTGATGTCGATCGTGTTTTTCGTGTTCTTCGTTCTTAGTGTTTGTTGCGATTTGACTTTGTTAATGATGGTTCGTGTTCTTCCGTGTTATGATGTTTGTGTTCTCTTCAGTTGTTTGATGTGATCTCTCGTTGGATGATGTTTCGTGTTCTGCCGTTGTATATGATATCTCGTTCGATGTTTGTGTTCTATTGTTGGATGTGTTCTCTCTTTCCGATTGAGACGTCGTTTCTCACTACACTTCGGGAAGGGAGCGTTTTCGGAGGGTCGAGACACACGGATTGGCGAACGTCATTTTGCGAAAAAGCAAAGGAGGTGGTCGTAATAGTAATTGGTAGAAAAAATGCGTAGAAGGTGACCACCCCTTGGCTGTCGGACACTCGCAGGTAGAGAAGCTACCTACGAGTGCCATGTGCACGAATATTCGGGTGTCTCAGACCCTAGATGCGGCAGGCAATAAACTTGCGAAGCGCTTCAATTTTGAACAAACATGTTTTGAAGTTACGGGCTCGAAAGATCTAACGGTGCGTCTCTGGCACCCAGATGTAGCGATGGGCTACGAAAAAACTATTCTTTTGCGATTAATTCTATGGTGATTGATGGCTTCGCAAATTGCCTGCTGTCTTGAAGGATTTCCGAATTTCCAATAAGTAGCGGTATGGTGTACTGGGAAATTCCGAAACCATTGAGGGTCGCATGAAGGCCCACGAATGTCCCGTTGCTGCGAGTTGCATGTCGCAACAGTCACCAAAAGGAGTTTATGGTTGCAAACCTTCTGTACGTGTGCAACCGTACTCTCGCGAGTGTACTGACGTTGCACCTCCAATGTTAAATTAATGACAATGGAATCTATTTTAACCAAAGACGCGGAAGGATTCAAAATTCACCATTCAAACTTAAGAAATTGATTTATTTGTTTTTGAACTGCAATGCTTGGTGCCGCGAAGTACAATTGTATTGAAAGTCGGTAAGAGAGTTCAAATATGAGTCAAAATGAGTCAAAATGATAGTAGTTGCAGTGATAATAAAAATGGTAGTAGTCTTTTTCGGCAATTTTTCTTGCTTCTTATATTTGATCCTATATGGATGGAGTTCGGTACGTCTGCCTGGTCTTCAGTTCCATTGGTGGAGGTCTGCCAGTTTGGGCACACCCCCAACCCCAAAGCAGAAGTAGGAAAATTCTTGCTTTGCGCCTGCCTGGTCCCTGGGTCATACATTAAAGGTCTTAGGGATTACGCAGGGAAAGCCACACCAAGGTGTTAACGAGATGTGCTGGTTGAGTGACCCACCCGAGCGTTGCCTGTTCTTGGAACCCAACAAAAGGCATTTCTAATTACGCAAAATTAT
>SMSQ01010911.1:0-22635 GCA_019453375.1 Ctenoplectra terminalis | reverse complement strand
AAAAGCACTGGTATTGAAAAATTTATTGCTGTTTCACCGTTTTTTTTTCTTTCCTTTCAAACATGGTTCATACCTCCAATTTAATAATTCTAGATACCGATACACGTAATAATACAATGTTCCCAGCGATATTCACTCTCATATCGAAACACTAAATGTTACGTAACAAAAGAAGTAAAATGCATATTAAACATGTAGCAAATAATTCGAGTTATGGAAATTTCGTTCCGAGTTATAAAGGTATTTACAAGAAGGAATAAAGAATTGAGAAAATTGAGGTTCGAATTATCGAGGTTTCACTGTAATAAAAAAGAATATTCGTCTAATAATTTACAAATGTGAATCTGGTCAGAATAATCATCAAGTCTTAATTTTTTATAATACTTTTGTACCAAAGGTTAAATAAATCGAATTAATTAATCCAATAAGATTTTACAACTGAGAACAAATATTTAATAAACATTATTAGTGAATTTAATACTAAAATCGCGGATACGGTCACTTTTACCATTTTTCTTTTCTTTTTTATAATTGTAGTACTCTTGCAAGAGATGTCACTTAAGTGTAACATACCGATTTTAATGAAATTTACGCATGAGATAATGTTTAAAAAATATTTCACACGTATTTTTTTTAACTGCAATCATCTATTATACATTGGGAAACTGAAAGCAGTCCTCAAAATTAGGGATGAAAAATATATTTTCCTCGATATTTCGGAATCTATTCACACTACTATGCAATTAAATCTATCATTCAAAATTGCATAATTTTTGTTTAAACAATTTTTCTCTGAAGTGTATAATTTCTGAAATATTGAGGAAAATATAATTTTCATCCCTAACTTTGAGGACTGCTTTCACCTTTTAAATATAAATGATTGCAAATAAAATAGATACATACGTGTCAAATATTTTTTTAAACACTATGTTGTGTATAAATTTAATTAAAATCAGTTTGTTCCTTCTCTTAAGTGATGTTCTTTCTTAGTATTAGGATGTTAATGACTTTCCATATTTTTATTGAAATAAATATTAAAATCATTATTATTAAAAATACTACAATGAATAATTTCGTACGTGATCAATATGACCGTTAGCAAGATTTCTAAGTAAATGAGATGGAGTTTTCGAAGTTCTAGTGTTAACTCTTTCACAGCGCGATAAAACGACGAAGAGTTCAAAAATATCAATATAAATAGTATTTATTTTCTTTACTGCAATATTATTCGCATTTCGGTTCTCAGATACAAAACGTACAGAATTTCAGTTATTCGTTTTATGTTATGTACAATACAATTTGAAATACACAATTTATAGCAGATGAGATGATCTAAATATGGATTAGTTGAAGTTGGTGAATATTTATTTGCAAATAAATTCAACAGAGTTTTAACTAAGTATATTTATTAATATCTATTGATGATGTGTTACAAAAATGACTTGGAATGGTGTTCTTAGCTTGAAAGACTAAATCGAACTAACGAAAAGGCAAAGGAAAAGTCAGACACTCATTGAGTGCCATAAACCAATACCTGACCCTTGCAAGGAAGGGGACAGCAACAGTATACGCGACTATTTCTAAAACATTAAAAATATATGTATACTATACTGTATAATAACGCTTATTTTTAACAGAAGTATTAAGTCGTATTGCGCGCTTCATTCTATCAAGAATAAAATCAAATTATGATTTACGAACCAAAGGAATAAAACGCATATTAACGTTGCCGCAAATGACGGCTATAGCCGTCCGATCTTTGGCGATATGTAGGCAAATGACGGCTATAGCCGTCCGATCTTTGGCGATATGTAGACAAACGACGGCTATAGCTGTCATGCACATTTTAATCGATAAAAAAAAGAACAGCGTTAGCACGAAGTGTTCCAACGCATATACTTGTTAATTATTGAGTAATACATCGAAAAAAAAGGTATAGCATGCCAGACAGCATATTAGTTGTTCCTTTATGCGTTTTCTCATGCGTTTTTCTCAATTGAAAAAAAAATGTGTTTCTGAGCACGATCGTCAAATTAAAAGTGTGCGGCAACGTGTTAAATATGTAGCAAATAATTCGAGTTAAGGAAATTTCGTTCCGCGTTGTAAAGGTGTTTACAAAAAGGAATAAAGAAACTTTTTGAGAAAATTGAGGTTCGAGTTATCGAGATTTCACTGTAATAAAAAAAAAAAATTATGCAGAAAAGTTGGAGACCGATATTTGTTACTTCTACGTGTGAAGTTGTTATATCTTAAAAATCTTCAACAAGTTTGACAATAAATCCTGAAATAGAAATGTTAGCCGATATTCAGGCCATCTATACCGTATTCGACAGCTTATCCGAGTCTCTGTTGTACTAAACGTGTGAAAGGATTAATGGAACTATTATTGTCGGTTGTTCCAGAATTTGGTACATGGGTCTATGTTGGATACTACGAGGCCTGAAACGGCAACAGCAATTAACGGACCGCAGATCGCGATGGTTAAAAGAAAAATATCTTCAGCTTTATTTCGAGGAAGGCTGTATCGAACCAATGACAGCTGATGCCATAAGAGCTTTTGGCGGTCGCGATTGGTCCATGACTGAAAGTATTGGGACGCTTTCGCCAACCAGCAGCAGCACTCTTCGCAAACGAAACGTTAAAGGGAAAAAAACGAAATCCATCAGCAATATTCATGCATTAACAAAGGTTCGTACAGTTTAAAATTGACTTATTAAGTAACTTTTTAGTACGTAATATTTTTCTACATGATAAAATTTCAGAGGAAATTGTATCATTTCGGTAGAAGAAATATCCGATCAGTTTTCTTTCTTCTAAGCAGTACAGTGTTGATCCGTAATAAGTAATTGCTCTTTAGCTTGAAATAAAGAACTCGTTATCCCCTTTTTTTCCTTTGAAGTCGTCCACAGAGTGAGAGGAGATCTGAGATCGAGTAAGAGGTCATAAATATTTTCGGTCAAATGAACAGTGACATCACTCAATAGAAAAAGGATAGAATATGTATTAGGTTGGTGCACGTGAACTGCCGGATTTTAATTATATGTAAATATTTGTATTCCTGTTCCCACCGTATGACTGTTTATGAGATAAACATTTATACAGTTCAGTTATATATTATCATAGTCATATTATGTTTAAAACACTTTTTCCTAAATTGTGCATTTTAGTCACTTTTTAAAGATTTATTCCAAGTACAAATTTTGTTGATATTCGTATAATTTTCTTATATGAACGCAAACTTGACAATACTACTGTTAAGCTTGATTTCCTGATACTTGTACTTAACCCCTTGCACTACTTTCACGAGTCTGACTCGTGATGAAAATTTTGTACCAAACTTGAATATCATGAATCAGACTCGTTGTTACATTTCCATGCCAAACATGAATATCACGAGTCAGACTCGTTGTTACACTTCCATGCCAAACATGAATATCACGAGTATTTTTTTAAAGTTTTTGATCCAAATTCATTTGAATTTCCAAAGAGCTCAATCGCGTGAAGTGAATACGAGCCTTCCGCGACCATTCCGGCGGCCAAGTTTGGCACGGCTTTTTCAGAGTTTCGGCGTAATGCAAGACATTAAATATCTGTTACCAGCTTGTGCGTTTGCACAGTTAGTGCCGCCTCGCGTACTTGGTTCTGGTTTACGATTAACACGTTGACTGCCAGGTCAGTCACGGGTGACTGACACTAAACTTTCCGTTCGGGCCGCATTATTAAAAAAATTAACAAAATTACAATGTTTTAATAAATTTTCTGTAATTTCAGGATCGTATCGTTAATGTACTTAAATATTTTTTACCAAAAAATTTTAATGAATTTTATTGAAACACTTTAACCCTCTATGGCGTCGTGTGACCTAAAAGTTAGAAATTAATGTATGTATATTTTAAAATATTTATTTTATTTAGTTATCACTGTAAAATTTAATTTGATTGCTGTATTACTATAGTGATACCACGATTCATCTATAGCAATTGTTAATTCAAAAATTTTCAAATCAAAGTAAAAAACTATAATTAATCGTAATTTTTTCTCTGATAAGGAAACAAAATTCCGGCTATAGAGGGTTAAACAAAACCAGTCAATATCAGTGCGCTTCTAAGCAGCGCACGCGGCCTGACGGAGATTTCCTTATAATTACGCGTGGCAGTCAACGTGTTAAGGGTCTCTCTAGGTTTTTTGTGCCTTGCATATTTATACAAAAATTGGTAGCCAAGCGAAAATTGGCCAGTCAATCACGAACGAGCCCTGCTCGGTGCTCTAGCACCCCCAGTTTGCCTGACGCCTCGATCTGGAAGTGTTTTGGGGTTTTTTCCAAGATAGAGCTAGTAGGGAGGTGGCGAGCCACCGTTGGGAAGCTCACTGACCGTGCTAATCGATAGGTTCGTGATGGGAAATTGTTTGTCATATCGCGTTCTATTTACATTAAGATTTTAAAAAAGGTGACCTGGTATAGCTGGCTTGAAAATAAGCGGGTGTATTGTGTTCCCATCGTAAAACACAATCCTTAAAACCGTTAACAAATGCTAGAAAAATCACTGGGAACATAAACGGAGCGTTTAAACAGAATATTGTGAACAAGTGGAAAGTTGAGCGTTAATTCGCAAAATTCCGTTCTAGAAATTTCTCTACAAAATGAGTTACGCGGTAGGACCGAAGCGTCAGCGGATAACGATGTATTGAAAGCACCGATGGAAAATAATTCGCGTGAAACATCAAAAGAACTTGCTCTAACAATGAATATTAATCATTCCATGGTATTATGTCGCATTTTGTAAATTGGTAAGGTCAAAAAATGACACGAGGTTACTGATATTTGCTAAGAAAATCCGATATTTCATATGCACCACCTAATATAATGCTTTCTCATTCTAGTATTAACGATTCCGGTGTGTTACATTCTTTTCCAAAGAATAATATCGCTGTTTAGTTTACTTTATGGTGTGCCGCACTCATTTTTCGTGTTCTCTCTTCTTCCATTCGAGAACAAAGTCAAGCCGAATATTCGGTATCCCTCGGGATCGGTCGGTTGCTTATTTCGGATTAGCACTATATAAATCGCCTTTTCTATATTACAATTTAATGTCCGGCATTTCGTTCTATTTAAAAATATTGTTGTGTAGGAATAGTAGTGTATATTCAATTGCTTTTTACAATGGTTGACTTAAAACTGACCTAGAACTAAACTAGGAAGTATGTTTCCTCGGCTCTTTTGTATTCTTTTCCGCCTCAAGGCCGAACCAATTGGAAAAATATTAAAATATATTACACTTACAAAATATACAATATTAAAAAAGTAAACTCAAATTAAATACACTAAATTTGATGAAGAAATATAAAAAGATAGTATTTACGTAAAAGTAAACTTCATACAGACTCGAGGAGGATAACAGGATTGAAGCATGCTTAGTTTAAAATTATATAAGAGATAATTTGAAAAAGTGTTAAAATAAATAATAAAATGTATAATTGATAGGCATGGGTGAACCTGAAAATGTCGAGAACCCAATGATCGAGACGGATCGAGAAGACATCGAGTCGAGTTGGATCGAGTTCTTGAAAACGTTCGAGATTCTCGAAAGTATCGGAATTTCCGAACATCTCTCGATTACCGCTATACTGCAACGTTACACTCTTCCAAACTTTATAACTCTGTACTAATGGATTAAATAAGTAAAATGAAGAACCAATTAATCAATTTCATAATATGGTTGTCGAAAACACCTAAAATATCGTAAATCTCACACCAGAATCGGTTTTAAAATGAGTCTTATAACGGTAATCGGGTCCTCGAAATCCCAAAATTTTCAAAAATCCCGAACATTTTAGGAAATCCCGAGATAATCGAGAACTCCGAAATTTTCAGAAATCCACCACAATCGCCTAAAAGATTCTCGTTTCGACCCGATCCGATATTTTCGCGTTCTCCTACATCTCTAATCGAATAAATTCGATTATTCGCAACCGACGCGATAATGAATGCGTTAAATTATCATAAATATCTACAAATAAGTCAAGCACTTGATTGTTCAAAACAGGATTTGAGCCTAAAACAGTTTGACTCTTCGTCCTCGGACGGTGGCTTAGCAGTGGCCCCTCTTCGGCATATTACGGGTAGCAGAGAGTCTTTGACGAGAATTATACCAGCATCCCCACGGTCTAGCAGAGACCGAGTTCCCCCACGCAGTCCTCCTGGATCCGCCGAACGAATTATTAGTTCCAACTTGCCTTACTCCAGCTTTCAAAGGTAAGGATTCTGATAATTTTCAATCTTAAAAGGGATGTGATGAAAAGAAGCAGGTGAATACTAAGTAGGATAACTCGACTTAAGCTTTAGAATTCTTGGTAGCTCTTGATCACTGCCACCCTGTTGATTAATTACATGCTATTATTCACTAGATCTGCAATATCAAGAGGTAGTGAACTAAGAAACTTCTTATGCCTGTATGTTTATATTAGATTCATTATTTTATATGATAATTCAATTTAAAAATTATACATTTTTATTGTGTACAGTAATTGATAAAGCGAATATGTTCTTACTCTATTTCTTCTTCTAGTGAGCGCAATGAAATTTTTTTAATTTACTTTTCAAATCTGTATTCGTTCTTTGTCATACGATATTTGACGACTGGTATTGGAGACTATTATTAATATTTAATTTTCACGAAACGTACATTCGTTTACGATAAACATAAAGAACTCTAACTTGAAAATCAATTAAGGGAAGATATTCAAATTCTGTTTCAATGTTGCAAATGCTGTTTAATCCATTAACTGCCAAATTCTTTTTTTTTATTTTTGGTTGGATAAGTTATATATATGCAGAAAAAGTTGTGTAATAATATAATTATATTGAAATTATGTTTTGTCTTGAAATTATTTGATATATTTGAAAAAGTCCCAAATATCGTTATAAAATGATCAGTAAAATCATTCGAGTAAAAAATAAAAGACCGAGTAACTAACAGATCGTTACTATAACCTCTAAGTTATGTAGATTTCTATACTGTATTTCATTATAATATAAAAAAGAAACCAAAAATATTAAGCTTCAAATATGACAATTTTGTTGGGTTCAACTTACATATGAATTTCAATTTTGATCGCTTGATATATATATCTGGCTTGATATATCAGATATATATAGAATAAAATTAAATTGTCAAGCGTACCAAATATATTTTTCGCGCCGAGTGGTAAACGTAAAATTCCAAAATGCCCAAATGGCAATCGTGGCAGCTAATGGATTAATTTTATCAATCTTATTGTAAAATTCGCAACAAATAACATTAACAAGTAACAAGTAACAACCAAATAAAATCGTAAATATTTTTCATAATATTAGATTGAGTTATAAATAATCATGGACACGTGGTTTATGAATTTTGTTTTGGCGAACGAAAAATTTTTTTTGTACTAAGAAATACACTTTCCACGTTAATTTAAAAACGGGAGAGTGTATCTAAGGTGAAAGAAATCACAAAATTTGCTCTTCAGAATAATTTAATAACAATTTAAATATTAGATTGTCCCGAAAGTTCTTTCCATTACCTTCACGCAATGCTTTCGTCTAGCAATGTTTAAATAAACATTCAGCCTTATTTGTTAATCGAGAGATGGAGGGAAAAAAATAGCGCAAAATAAATCCTGTATAAAATAATAATATATCGTAAAACATAAAATATTATGTATCCATTACTTACTAATAAAACAAAAGAAACTTTTGGGACAACCTAATACAAGATTGTTAGTGTGTTCACTATAAAAAGAGATTTTGCGTTCATTACTAACTTGATCCAAAGTAACGACACGTTCAAAGCTATTAAAATAACGTTACCGCTACAAAAATTGGCTCTATTATTTCCCATTTTCTTTTTTCTTCGTGTTACAAATTTTTATCAAATACTTTACGTACACTTTAATATTTCCTATCAGATTTAACTTACAATTAGTACGATCAATGTAACATGCTTACGTTCGAATGATATTCACACAGCCTATTGTGCGTCACCAGAGACAAGGATAAGAACGGATCTGGAATGTCAGGTGGAATAGAAGCACCGTGGCAAGTAAAAGCACGCACCACTTCCATAATATACGAAACTCAGCTGAACTTCGTCGAATTTGTTGCGCTGTTTCGTTCGTTCAGCCTCAGAGCCCGAAAGGATCTACGCGACCTGTTCGCCCAACTGGCAATCACTTGTCGCAGCCAAAGCGACGGTTCTTTGAGAGACTTTAATATACGGCCGCCTGTGTTGAGGCAAACCAGTGATGCAACCCCGCAACGAATCGGTCAGTTTTCGCTACTAAATTTTATATCTATAATTTTCAATTGTAAATATGCAGTAGAACTCCCGTATCTGTAGGGAATTGGTCTCAAGACCTTCCGTGGGTACCGAAATCCGTGGATAGCAGCGAATCTTATCGCGTACACTCCCGTTTATAAGTAATCGGATATTGACAAATTTAAAAGGAAAATAAATTTATATACCAATTGTTTAAGGTCTTACTGAAAGTCTATTATGAACAAAAATTTTTTTCGAAATTTACAAGTGTCTGGTATCTTATAGACAGGAGTATACAGGGAGTCCCAAAAGAATTGTAAGTCCTTTTAAGGGATGAGTCTTGAGATGATTCCAAACAACTTTTTCCTTTGCGAAAATGTCAAATTCGGCTTTGTTAACGAGTTATTAACGAAACACAGTGACCAATCACAGAGCGAGTAAGACGGCTAGAAGCCAGCGGGAGCGTTAATTCCATGTCGCGCTTGTGGTTCTAGGAGCAACTCAGAATATATTGAAGCGACTGTTGATGAATATTAAACAAAAATTATGTCGAATAAACTAATTAATTGTTATTCGTGTAGAACAAATAAATTGAGTTTATCCGATACTCCAAATGAATAATACACAAATCTATGAAAAGTAATTGAAATTTAATAACAAATGGAATGCAATTCGTTATTCTAATAAAAGTTTATTCAAATAACATCAAACACTATTATTGGTAATAAATCTTAAACATAGTTATTGAATAATACTTAATATTATCATTTTATTTTATTTTTATTATCTATTATTAATTATAAATACTTAATAATATTTAATAATTGTTTAATACTTCGCTAAAAAGATTTTTTATGAAAACTTTGAAGAACACAGCCAGGAATAAGTTACAGGCCACGTTAAATTAAAAAAGAATAATCGAAAAATTAAATTAAACTACCCAATCAACAAAAGATTCACCTGCTGCTTCAAAATTCGTATCACTGTGTCACAGTATTGATCTTGACTCATGACGGACGATATGGCTTGCGGTGTAGCGAACAGCTGATCCTGGATATACGACACCACCGATCGTATGACCGGGTCAACGACGCTAATGTTCACTTATAATTTACAACACTGAGGTGGTGAAATTGAATTTATTGTTACTCCTAGAATGTGAAAACTGGTGGCTCTTTAAAAAGACGATTATTCAAACACAGAATGCTGAACACAAAATGCGTCGTCTCGTCCACGCATTTGCGCATTGTTAATTTATTCGATATAATTTTTGTTTAATATTCATCAACAGTCGCTTCGATACATTCCGACTTGCTTGTCAAAGCATAAGCGCGGCACAAAGCCAACGCTCCCGCTGGCGGCCAGCCGCTTTACTCGCTCTGTGATTAGTCAGTGTTTTTCGTTAACCCTTTGACTACGAAAGGCGTATATATTCGCTCTCAAAGATCCATCAAGATGTACGAAAGGCGTATATATACGCTCTCTAAATTTTTTTCTAGCTATAACATATACTGTATTTATAAACTAATTTAGCTAACCTGTTTATATTTTCTTTGTAAGTGAATATTACATTTGGTACATATTTCGTAAAATTAAAATACTAAGCACCAATGTGAACGAAATTTAAGTCTTTGTCAATACGCATAACGTTTTACGATAGGCACAACGATTGATGTGGCGCAGTCAAAGGGTTAATAGCTCGTTAACAAAGCTAATCTTGACATTTTCGCAAAGGAAAAAGTTGCTTGAAATCATCTCAGAAATCATCTCTTAAAGGGAGTTACAGACCTTTTGGGACACCCTGTATACACACACGCACTACCGTCCATATTTGACCACTCGGTAGAATTGGATAAAAAAATTCATATCAAGGTTATAATANAGCTAATCTTGACATTTTCGCAAAGGAAAAAGTTGCTTGAAATCATCTCAGAAATCATCTCTTAAAGGGAGTTACAGACCTTTTGGGACACCCTGTATACACACACGCACTACCGTCCATATTTGATCACTCGGTAGAATTGGATAAAAAAATTCATATCAAGGTTATAATGTAAATACCCCTTGGTAAAATGAATGTAAATTTATATGGTTAGCATAGAAGCGTGATTTTTATATGAGTTTAATTGTTTTAGTGTCAAGGATTTTTAAAAATCCGTGTCGGATTGTGCCATGAAGCGCGATAGCGCTTCCTTCATTTATCTGCGAGTAATACCGATCGACGCGGCCGCGCTGCTCTTTTTTTTAGTCGAAATATGCCACCCGGCGCGCTCGCGCTTCAGATTGTTAGTCAATTTTTGAATCGTAACAGTTTCATCAGAAAGACAGCTAATTATGCAGGTTGTTTACGATTATTCGAAAGAAAATTCGTAATTACGAGAGGAAACTCTAACAGACTCACGATAACATACATTTTGAACCGAGCGTGATCGAATTGACGATCGTGACCAAAAAAAGCGACACGGTTCACCACAGTACGCGAACAGCGCGATCGCGCTGCGTGGCACTAGAACGGTTAAGAAAGAAATACTGTGGTAAAAATTACATTAAACCTTACTTCAAATATATTTTATATACTTCAGATAAACTTAAAGCGGTCAAATATTTATAGACAGTGATATTATATACTCATATGTTGTATGTATGCATACCTAGCCCTCCTATAACACGGTTTCGCTCTAACACGATGAGAGAAATTACGGAAATTCTCTTATAACACGCACCTTCTACAACACAGTTTCGCTCTAACACGATCAGAAAATTATGGAAATTTTTCTATACTTTTTTGTTTTGTTTGTATTTTGTGTTATACATATATTAATAGTCTTAACCCTTTCGCGACGTGTGCCGTCTATATACGGCAGTCACTTGGTGCATCACAGAAGCTGACGCCGTCTACATACGGCAGCCACTTTTTGGCCCACAGAGGTTGACGCCGTTTATACACGGCAGTCATTTATTAGTTTAGAGCGGTTGACGCTGTTTAGATACGGCAGTCAGTTGTTGGTTCACAGAGACTGTCGCTAACAATATACGGCACACATTTGATTGTTAGAGAAATAAAGAATTTTTCCCAGTAAGAGTCTTCCATGCGAATAAAGGCAACACAAAATTGTTTTGCTAAAAATTTCTCGATACGAAAAACTGTATTTATTTTCTATGAGTTTATAGTGCATCGGATTCAAATAACTTATAGTTATCTACAAAAAATAAAGTGAGCCGAATCGCTACTTAGTGCACCGTCGCGAAAAACGACAAAGTATGGTCAGTCGAGCTGTTGCCAAAAGTGGCGAAGCATGGTACAGGTGTGCCGTCGCGAAAGGATTAATGAAAGTGAAGTTGAAAAATTGTTTGTTTTTAATAGGTGTTGGAACGTAACCCCTTTTTTGTACTGACTCTTAGTCTCATACAATACGGTATTCTGTAGGAACCTATTGTATCGTAGAAGAGTTAGGTGTACTTACACACTGTACATACCTATAATATTTTATTTATTATATGAGGTTGTACCTGAAACTTTAATTAATGTGATTTTTAGTTTTATTACCGTATAATTTCTACGAGACTTCGAAACGTATCAAATTTGCAGGATTATACGGACTTATTAGAGATAGATTACATGCTTGAGCGTAATTTTTTAACAGACTGCTGTTAATCCTCAAAAGCTGGATGCTTTTAGACTTACGCGGAAAACTAAAACTTCATTATTATTCGGCTTTCAATCCTTGTTGTACTTTATAAGTTTCCCGGGTATCGTCCAAAAATATCTTGAAAAATATGCAATTTTCAAAACTTCCAGTAATATTAACACATCTTAAGCGGGTGTTTTCTTGTCAAATTCTCACCATATAGCGGGCAATTTTTTGCAATTCGCGCGCAGAATTACTTGTGCATAAAATAGCTATAATTTTTGAACTATGGGTTATTTTTTAATATATTTAAAAATAGCTATAATTTTTGAACTATGGGTTATTTTTTAATATATTTAAAAATAGCTATAATTTTTGAACTATGGGTTATTTTTTAATAAAACTTTCAGTTTCTTCTTGAAAATTAATTTCTTTATTCGCTTTATAAAAACAAAGATACTTTCTGAAAAAAGATGAAAAAACTTTCTTAAACAATTCTTCGCCATCGCATTCTATTCTATCGTGGTCCATTTTTAGGAATTTATTGTAAAAAAAAAGTCAAGCTGTTGTAGAAAAATCGCTTTGTCGCCAAAAAACCCACCGATAATTCGTAGAAAACGAGTTTTGTCGTCTCCCGCGCTTTAATAATAATATACACAAAACGAGTTTAGCCGTTTCCCGCTCGAGATGTGTTAATAAAGTCATTACATATGTTTAAATTATATTAAAAATGGAAAGTCGATATATCGACTGAAGGTATTTTTCATAAAATTCACAAAGGTATTTTTCACGAAATCCATTTAAGATACTGAAAAGGTTAATGGTTTTAACTAATGACGATTATAATGCCTCGCGGCGTTCTTTATTGTCGGGTCAAAATGAGTCTGCATCCACCATCCAAGAATTAATCGTGGATATTAAATCCGCGGAATCGAGAGTTCTACTGTAATTTCATGCGAATTTTAATCCAGCTTATTTGATTATAATTAATCCTTTGCGCTCCGTACGATTCTTTATAAATGAAGAAAAGAAGTTTTATTTTGAACGGAAAAAATTACTACAGCTCGTGAAAGTGCTTGTTTTTATTTATTTTATAAATATCCTTTTTCCTCTCGTAAACGAAACATAAATTTTTAATTTTGTAATTCATCATGGTGCGATATCTTTGGAAATTGAGCGTAATCGTGTTGAAAACAGAATGTCTCCGTAGCGGAGCCAAAGGAGCGCTAAGGGTTAAACTGATTATACTAAGAGGTCATTCCTAAGGTGACAACTCTATTTTCTGCTGAAACTTTAAAGTTACCTCTGACATGGCACTTCATGTACATACGTAGTTAAACTATATTTATAAATATAAATATTCAAATATTTCGAACAGGTCTCTTGACGAGAAATAACTCCATCGACTGTCACGAGTACAAAACCAGCAGTAACCTACAGAAAAAGCAAGTTTTCGACGCTGTGGCTGCAGCTAGCATCGTTAACAATTGTTCCGGCGTTGACACTTCGAAGTCGCAAGTTATTACCCTGGCAACGTTCACTAAATTTTTGGAATCCCGGCAACAAGAAAAATTAACCGACGAGGAAATCAAGACACTGGTCAAGGTATAACAAAATTTACAGTGACAATTACTTGTTTTTTGTTTTAAATCTGACTTATTCTTATCCATATACTTTTTTCGCATACCCTGAAAGTTTTCTTTTGTTTGAAAGTTGAAATAAAAGAGACAGAAAAATTTTATCATTTATAAACTGTACAAATAAAATATTATAAATATTCGTTGCATCGAGACGAAATATTTATATATTTGAATCAATTGTATTTGGTTGGTCATAAAGTTCGTACTGGGTTTAACGTGTAAATAAAAAACGATTCTTTTTATTATAAAAGAAAATATTTTTATTCAACAATGTATTATCCATTTGAACTGCTAAGTCAGCTTTTGTTTTTAAGATTTTAACTGAATTTAGTTGCATTTCAAAGCGCTAACAGATTAATAGGAAGCAGCAAACTACACTGACAAGAGTACGAATCGGTCATACTAATTTTTCTCACGCATATCTGATCAAAAAAGAAGATCCTCCAATGTGCATCAGTTGCAACTTTAGGAACTCTATCCATCGTATCGCGACATCGTGCCCGGCGTATGAAAATGAAAGGAAAATATTTCAAATAAAGAAAGACGCTAAAGAAGTTACTAGAACCGTCAAATCGTGTAAAAACCTGCTTAGTTTTTTCAAACATGTAAATCTTCTGCACCTAATTTAAGCTTTGATCCAATATGGTATTACCTAGTCTAATGGTCACTTTCGTCTTGCACTGGGACTGTATCCCAGTCATCCATCTGCTTTACACATGTCTGAGGTGGAATTTACTTCATTGGTTTCGTATTAAATCAACGTTTTTCTGACGGTGAAATTACGTGGTTGCTAATAACCCATTCGGGTTGATGCAACTTTAAATTTAAATTAAAAAAAAAAAAAGCGCTAACAGAGGCGGATTAAGCCAGCGCGGGGTCTGTAGCGAATCTTACCAGGAGGCCCTATTTTACAGAAAAATTTTTAAAGGTATTTTGTTTCTTGAAATATTTTTAGAAAAATATTTCTTCGAAGCAAAAATATCTGTTAACAGTAGCCATGACTGTTATAAAATTTTACAAGCTAAACATTTTCCGCTCTAGGCGCGGGGCCCGTGGCATTTGCTACTTCTGCTATTAGGTTGGAAACTATGAAACGGGCGTTTTTTGTTTAGTCTGTGTTGAGCTGCGACTGAGAGAGATACATTGTAACGTGTGCTCGATATTTTTATTTATAAAGCTTAAAGGTATTCTTCTTACTCATTTTCTAAAATCTTTTCGCGTTTGTATCCGATTTTTATTTTATTTTTATCCTAAACCAGATGGAAACGAAACGCGATTTACATCTACTCTTCTTGTACGAGTTTAAATTAAATCATACCGCAGCTCGAGCTTCAAGAAATATTAATCAGGTATTCGGAGATGGATCCATCGATGAAAAAAATGCTCGATATTGGTTCCAAAAATTTCCAAAATGATATTATAAAAGACTTTGAATTGTCTATTAACTCTAAAAATAAAGATTTTTTTCAAAAAGGCATATATGATTTGCCCAATCGTTGGCAAAAAGTCATAGATGCCAATGGAAGTTATTTCAATTGAATATAATAAATAATGTGAAAAATTGCGCTTTTCGTTTTTTATTTTCATTCAACGCCCGTTTCATAGTTTCCAACCTAATACATGGCTAATCCGCCCTGAGCGCTAGAAGACAATTATCGTTAAACACCTCGCGAACTTATTAGCCAACCAAATACGTTAAATGAAATATGTCAATACTAGAATACATTGATCAAGTACGAAGTGTATAATTATAGAAAAAACATTTCCAAGAAAAAATTGATGGGCTATGAAAGAAGCATTGTATGTTAAGTGCAGTATGTGGTCATGCAGCCACAATATTTCAAACACTTGAAGTATTAGAAAAAAAACGTACCACCAGTATCTATTAACCCATTTGCATCACGTCTTAAATTACAGCAACTATCACATATCACCGGAGCCTGTACGACTGATCATGTGTAGTTTATCAAATCATTTATAATTTGTTCAGATTTAAATATTTGCAATCATAATGAAGTATCCGTGTAGAAAGGATAATATACATTAATAATGTAGGAATGTTGGAATACGGACAGGTAGATAAATCAAATTAATCTCTTAATGTAAAATTAAAACTTATTTTATATGATATCAAATGATGCATTAACTATACTCTATATTCGATAACACTAAACTCTTAATCTCTCTCTCCCTCTTTCTCTCTATTTACTAGCTTTAAATTTAATTCAACGAATCATGATATATATCTTAACAATTTTTTAAATAATTAGCAGATTTAGTAGCAAATTTAAAATCATTGTTATGCATTATTAAAAACCTAAGAATCATTTTTGTACTGAAAAAGGTGTTACTTAAAGTGTATTTTCAATTCCATTCTTGGTCAAAGTTTGAATAAGTAGTTATTTCAAAGTGGTCATAATAATTTGATCACCCACTGCAAAACGTTCTTTTTTTAACCCTGCATAATTGTGATTTTTATTGCATATGAGAAAAAAAATTATACGTGATTATAGTTTCTCACCTTGGTCTAAAACTGAGGAACTAATAATTATTATAAGTAGCCTGTTTGATAGCAGAACAATGGTATAGTAATAAAATATAATGGTACATAATCGGAATTTTTATTGCATATGAGAAAAAAGAAATTATACAGAATTACGGTTTCTCACCTTGGTCTAAAAATGGGGAACTAATAATTATTTTAAATAGCCTGCTTGATAGCAGAATAATGGTATAGCGATGAAACATAATAGCACAGTGATAAAGAATATTTATGACTTAAAAAATATAAATACATAGGTTAACCATCTATAACTCCAATTTTGTCTGTTTTAAATTATTGCGGTCTTCAGCTAAGGGTCTCGCAGAAAATCGTCCGTTGCGAATGTGTTAATAGATGTTCATATGTAAATAGTTAAATTTTTTGACGTTACGGTATGTTCGAAATAAAATTCCAGATCGAAGCAGTTTTAAGTGAAAATCTCAATTTTTTTTAACCCTCTATAGCCCGAATTTTGTCTGTTTATTGGGGAAAAAATTACGATTGATTAGAGTTTTTTACTTTGATTTGAAAATGTTTAAACTAATAATTACTGTAGATGGATCGTGGTGTCGCTACAGTAATACGGTAATCAAATTTAATAGTGCAGTGATAACTAAACAAAATTAATTTTTTCAAATATAGATACATCAGTTTGTAACTTTTGAGTCACAGGGTTAAGAATAAATTGGAAGATTTTCAAAAACAAAGAGCCATACAGCTCTCAGATATCTCAGAAAGCGNAAGTGTATTTTCAATCCCATTCTTGGTCAAAGTTTGAATAAGTAGTTATTTCAAAGTGGTCATAATAATTTGATCACCCACTGCAAAACGTTCTTTTTTTAACCCTGCATAATTGTGATTTTTATTGCATATGAGAAAAAAAATTATACGTGATTATAGTTTCTCACCTTGGTCTAAAACTGAGGAACTAATAATTATTATAAGTAGCCTGTTTGATAGCAGAACAATGGTATAGTAATAAAATATAATGGTACATAATCGGAATTTTTATTGCATATGAGAAAAAAGAAATTATACAGAATTACGGTTTCTCACCTTGGTCTAAAAATGGGGAACTAATAATTATTTTAAATAGCCTGCTTGATAGCAGAATAATGGTATAGCGATGAAACATAATAGCACAGTGATAAAGAATATTTATGACTTAAAAAATATAAATACATAGGTTAACCATCTATAACTCCAATTTTGTCTGTTTTAAATTATTGCGGTCTTCAGCTAAGGGTCTCGCAGAAAATCGTCCGTTGCGAATGTGTTAATAGATGTTCATATGTAAATAGTTAAATTTTTTGACGTTACGGTATGTTCGAAATAAAATTCCAGATCGAAGCAGTTTTAAGTGAAAATCTCAATTTTTTTTAACCCTCTATAGCCCGAATTTTGTCTGTTTATTGGGGAAAAAATTACGATTGATTAGAGTTTTTTACTTTGATTTGAAAATGTTTAAACTAATAATTACTGTAGATGGATCGTGGTGTCGCTACAGTAATACGGTAATCAAATTTAATAGTGCAGTGATAACTAAACAAAATTAATTTTTTCAAATATAGATACATCAGTTTGTAACTTTTGAGTCACAGGGTTAAGAATAAATTGGAAGATTTTCAAAAACAAAGAGCCATACAGCTCTCAGATATCTCAGAAAGCGAATCGAATCATTTTCTGTTATTAGTTAAAAAGTAATAGTAAAAATTTAGAAATTTAACTTTTTATTATAAATTCTTAATTAACACTAGAACTACCGACGATTAAAGCATACTTATTTCTACCAAAAAAATCATAATGAACGGTATATAAAAAATTACGCAATGCAAGGGAAACAAAGCTTTGTGTACATTTTTAACAGAAAATCATGGAAAATTTCCTGCGAGACGCCATACTGAATTTATAAAATTTCTGAAAAAAATCACGAATGGGTCATTTTGACCACTTTGGTAGTTCTAGTGTTAATACCCATTTAGTTTCAACACTAATAATATAACATTTTTTTAAACTTAAAAATCTTCCTTCTGACTGAATTCTTATTTTGATCCGATTCGCCTCGTTCTGCTCTAATACGTTTCCAAAAGTCGAAGTTTTCAATATATTTTGTAACAGACAGAACTTCTGCAGCAACCTGATGCTTATATTAACACATTACGGACGGATGACAAAATTTCTCGTATTTTATATTTCATATCTTGGAAAGGTAAAAATAGCGAACGACGAAGTATGAAAGATTACTTCTAAAAATAATCGTCTTAACTCAAACGTTAAATTGTGATCTATATTTAGAATACAAAATTATTGTTCAACACTAGAATTACCGGCGATTAAAGCAGAGTTATTTGTACCAAAGAAATCAAAATGATATTTTACATTATTTTACATTAAATGTATTTCGAGAAATACCTATAATAAGGGTAACAATTCTTTATGCATATTTTTTACAAAAAATTGCGGAAAATCCTTAAAAATTAATTATTGTAAATTTCTAAAATTTCTATAAGAAATTATGAGCAAGTCATTTTGACTTGTTCGGTAGTTCTAGTGTTAAAGTACTTATGTAAGCAAGAATTTATTCCGATTCTATTCCGTAGTAAGATTCACAAAAACCAGGTTCCGTCGTCAATGTGTTAATTGTATAAATCATACCCGACGATATTCCTCTAGACTAGCAAGCCGTATGGCCTATTTGACTGCTTCAAATTAGGATATGCAACAGTATGACAGTGTGCCGTTACGCTGAGGTTATGCCATTGTAGCACAATGGCATACAAAGATATAGTGGGTAGCACAATCAACCGGGACGATTTGCCCTGATTCTAGCGACACGAACCGGACCCAGCACTACGTACACAATGGTGTTTGTCTTTCGAGGGCTTTGCACGGTACATGATGGACAAGGACAATTATGCTTTCCCAAACGAGTACGCGACACCGTCCGAGACTGAAATGCAACAGCCATTGTCCCAGTATTATATCGCCAGCTCGCATAACACTTATTTAACCGGTCATCAACTCAAAGGAGAATCCTCGGTGCAACTTTACTCTCAGGTAAACGGAATTTCTGTTTTTGATTAATAAAAAATATCAATAGTTTCACATTGTTCGCGTGATCCGATATATAGTATCTTCTATTACTTATACATCAAAAAACGATAACTTTAACCAGCTAACTGTGGAATTTAGTTTCAAAAGATCTCCACAGGGTGCGGAATTAAAAACAAGCAACGACGTGTATACACGTCGAACGCAGAGTAAATGGTAGTATTATACATTTTACGAAAAACGAGGAAGGATTACATTCTTATTCGTCGAAAAAAGTAATAATTCGTTTCTGAATACGTTATTCTTACTAGAAGCTTGGAAAGTGTCAAAAAATAATAAAATATAAACAAGAAAATTTGAAGGTAACAAGAATAAACAAGAAAAGTAAGAAAATAGTTTTAAAAATTTCAATCTCTTTCAATCAAATGGAACATACCACCAAATAATATTCTTATTACATTTTATTGAGATTTCGAGTTTTTATAGTGAATGGTAATTTTTTATTTTACACGACGAGTATACGCGTCAAACGCACCGCAGTAGAGATTTGGTCCGACGTGTATACACATTGGACGCACTTAACTGGTTAAAGTGTTAGAAAAAAATAATAATGCAACAGAAATGTTCGTTGCATCGTATTCGTGCTTGATACCATTAAAATCACAAATAAAGTACTTTTTATTTCATTACAATGAAGAAAATTATATGAATTAGATGAAACTTCAGTAATACGAAATATGTAATTTCACTCTATTCTTTACGTAAACATCTCGCTGTCCTGCGGAAATCTGTGATAAGTTGAATTTCTAACTTGATATTACGCGAAGAAAATTTTCAACAAATAAAGTGAAATTATTCGTTGGTTATTAGGTTTAGGGCTAACGAAAGCCAATACTTTTTTACTCAGAATTCGACATTCTTCCATATTTTAATATAAAAAATATAGTATCCCATTTAAAAAAACAAAGTCGACCTTCAAATCTTCGAAACATTTCCACCTATAAAAAAATTAATACACTACATAATGTACCCCTTCAAACCATACAACTTTTGTATGCAAAACTTTTTCGTGCAACGCACACTGCAAGTTATAGAGGTGCACAACTTTGCTTGGACCACCCTGTGTATACTCTCTAAATTTTTTCTAACCATAATATACACCGCGTTACCAAACTGATTTAGCTAGGTAGCATTATTGCTAAGCAAAAGATTGTGTCAGGCATAATTATGAGCTTATTACATATTTCTAATTATTTTGAACAACAAATAACTTCTGAAGATAAAAATTGCAAATATTTATTATATGATATACTTATGTTGTTCATAGTCTTAGATTATGATCTGACACCTCTTCAAACCATATAACTTTTGTATGCAAAACTTTTTCGTGTAACGCACACTTTGCAAGTTATAGAGGTGCACAAGTTGCGTGGACCACCCTGTATACACTCCCGTCAATAAGTCACGAATACTAGGTTTTGAATAAAAAGTTTATTGAAGTAAACGATCGGTAAGCTTTTAAGAAGATAGTATAACTTAAGGTTCTTTATAATGTGAGAAATTGGTGAAAGGTTTGGTCATTTTATAGCTATAGCACAAACTTTTTTCTTTATTCCAAATTTGTTAAGTGCCCGGTGACTTATGAACCAGAGTGTATATACTTCGATTAGTTTGCGATGTGAAACTTTGAAGAGATCTTGTAGTATTTGCAATAGTTGAAACCTACGATGTAGAATACTTCACGTGACAGTAAGTTCTTCTTCCAGGTACTACTAACAGGATGTCGGTGTGTGGAACTCGATTGTTGGGACGGCGATGATGGGTCTCCAGTTATTTACCATGGTCACACCTTCACTACCAAAATACCGTTTCGCTCAGTCGTAGAGGCGATTGATAGAAGTGCTTTCGTCAGTTCTCCATATCCTGTGATTCTCTCTATTGAGAATCATTGTTCTCAGACTCAACAAGCTCGAATGGCACAAATATTTCAGGTACGTTAGATTTTCTTATGCGTATATCAAACTGTTTGTAGAATGATTATTGCTGAAATATTACTTGTTAAACAATAACGAATATCGTTAATACTAAAACTACCGATGATTGAAGTATATTTATTTGTACTAAAGAAATCAAAATACAAAGTAGGTTAAAAAATACCTAATGCAAAACAAGTCAATTTTTATCCATATTTTTAACAGAAAATTGCAGAAAAATCTTAAAATAGCTTTTAAAGAATAATTTTTAGAATAAAAATATTCTAATTTAGAATAAAAATAGAATTTATAAAATTTCTGTGGAAAATTACAAATTGATCATATTGACCATTTTGATAGTTCTAGTATTAAGCAACCGTATTTCTCCTATTTTCTAATTATTCGCTTTGTTTTCTACATTAAAAAATATGTAAACAGTTAAAAATTATTAATATATTCGAATAAAAAGAAAAACAAGGTTTTCTACAAATTCTTGTTTTTTGTTTTCATGAATTTTGATCATATCGATGTAGAAAATAGAAAATTGTTTGATGCATTCAAATTATTATACATATACTTAAGCGTGTTTCGTAAAACAGATCAAATTCTGTAAATAATTTAAAGTCAGAGAAATTTTTTCTCTCTCCTTAAAAAATTTATTTTTGACACTTATTGTTAGTATTTTCTATAGTCTTCAATTTTAGTCATTAAGTCATAAATAAACATTTCTTTTTTTCTTACTTTTCATACTCTTTAAACTTTTGCAATTTGCGTGTTTTTTTCTTCTATTCGCGTTAAACTTCCTGCAGAAAAAGCGTTTACTGATAACTGAAAAAAAATCAAATTTCAAATAATAAATAAGTTACGTTGATATTGTTTCAGTCGGTATTCGGAGAAAAATTGGTGACAAAGTTCTTGTTTGAGACCGACTTCAGTGAGGATCCTCAGCTGCCATCACCGTCGCAGTTGCGCTATCGAATATTGATAAAAAACAAGAAGCTAGTAGTAGATCCTGCCGGCCCTTTGGCGCACCCTCCCCTGAGTCACCGTGGAAAAATGCTTATGTCTGATCGTGCATCATCTATGAAACAGATGCGCACCGACGTAAGCAGCGCTTCCGTCGTTGAATATTTTAGCGAAGATGACGACGACGAGGAGGACGATGACGAAGATGACAATATTGATGGTAATTTTTCTGCTTTCTTTTATCAACCAAACTGATATCTATTTTATAAACTCGTCTTCACTTTGAAACCTGAAAACATTCTTTTTTATTTGAAAGGACATCGCACAGATTTTACAAGCACAATTCATTCAGACATAATTTATGCATAGTTTCATCTTTGAATATTGTAGAACTTATGAAGACCAAGTATTAAAAATTCGCTGAATATCGAAATGATTCTCACCAGCGAATAAAGACAACCTAAAGTAGCTCCCTGGACTATAAAACTACCCCAAACCAACACTAGCCTCGCCGATTCTCCCAAAAAGTCAAGAACAGAA